>CAJNOI010000354.1:49451-62894 GCA_905250115.1 Adineta steineri | reverse complement strand
TTGTACTGGTTCTTCTTGTACTGGTTCTTCTTGTACTGGTTCTTCTTCTACTAGTACTTCGTCGTGTTCTTCTCCATTCTTGACCTTGGCCGAATTCTTCTGAAAAAATCCATGTAAAAAAAAAGTAGGAAAAAGTCATTAAAAAGTACTTTCAAAAGTAGAGTTTTAACGGGCGAAGTATTTACAAATGAACCATTTTTAGTAACTATTAGTATAGTTTTAAGTGAAAAGTATTATGAAGTCTTGGGAAAAGTGAGAAAAAGTATTAAAAATAGGAAAGAAAAGTAATAGAAAGTGAAAAAGGAAACGTTTTTACCAACGATTACAATGAAAAGTAGTTTATATGATTCGAGACGTTGAATAATATTATTTTGTAGTCCTCAGAAGTAATTGATAGTGCTTTTCACTCAAAAGTATAGTAATAGTTATTAGAAAAAGTTCAGTTATAAGTACTTCGCCTGTCGAAATTCTACTTTTTTAAGTGAAAAATAGTGTTTTTTTATTACTTTTTTTTTCAATGGAAGAGTAGCCATTTATTTGTATACGATATCTAATCTGAAATAATAGATAGATCCCGTTAGGATAAGACAGATTTCGAACTTCGTATTAGTCTTCATAGTTTTTCGGTGACAACCCAAAAATGTTTTAGTCGAAAAGATGACTAATCATTGACCTACTTCAAATACTATTTCCTTTTGAAAAGATAGGATATTTAATTAAAATCTCGTGTGAACTCAAAATTTTTCAAAAATTTTACTATAAATTATCTAGTATTTTGTAACAAACTAAGCATTTAATTCTTATCATCTTACCACATAAAAATCTAAAAAATAAACTTTTCACAGAAGCCTAAATATGTTTTACATACTGTGTCTATACATTCATGCATACATACCTGTATGTAGATAATAGCTACCTATGCAAATATATATGATGTGTGTAGTCATCCGTGCATCTCTATATATATATGTATGTATGCATGTATGCAAGCACAGATGTATATGTATGCAGGCATAGATGTATATGTATGCATCAATGCATATTTAAATCCATGTACACCTGGAAATTAGAGAATGAAACAAATAAATAAATGTCCCTTCTGATTCAATTTGTTTGATCGACTTTTCAAAACACACAAATCGGCTAGATTCGATTTTTTTTCGTTTTGTGATGTATGTGAGTCATTTTTAACTTTTTGATACAAATGAGCTTTTAACTATATTTGCCTAATAATTTTTAATACAATATCATTAAAGAGACAAATACGAAAATAATACGAAAATCTTAAATTTTTGTTATTTAATGTGAAGAACTGTAAAATATGATTGATAATATAAGGATGACAACGATCATATCGACGTTTCGACTAAATTCAGCAGTCATTAACAAGATACTCCTTGTTCCAGCACCACCATCTAGACCGATAATCATTATAATTGCGTCTCTATACTTCATGAATTCATTTAATATTATATCATTGATGAGACAAATACGAAAATAATGCGCAAATTTTAATTTTTTATTGTGGAGATGGAGTATCTTGTTAATGACCACTGAAGTTGGTCGACATGATATATGTTATCCTATTATTTTATAATTTTACTGTTCTTCTCAATAAAAAATTAAAATTTTCGCATAATAATTTTTGTTTTCGTTAATCAATATGAACAAGTTTATTATCTGTCGTTTTTGTCTAAGTGTCTCCTAGCTACACAAAATTCTAGGTCTGGGTGCGGGTGTGGATGTCCTTTCGCCATCTCACACTCGCACTCACACCATCTGTTCTACTAAAAACAATGCTTCTAATTTGAATAAATTTTATTGACTACAAATTCGCCCTAATCATTTAGTTAATATTTGAAATCATTGAATGGTTGTTTTCATTATTATATATTTTAATGTAATTATTCTTAATACCCATCACAATCACCTTGTCCAAGTTGACAAGCTTCTTTTGATGCATCGGGATTTAAACATTTTGGAAGAGAAACATGACAATCGACGAGAGAACCCTCACATGTCCACATAAGATCTTTGTATCGGCATTTGCAAGCTTTTTTACTTGGCGCAGGCCATGAAATCGTACAACCTCCTTTATGATAATCACAATCACATTTATCTACAGGTGGCGTAGAAAATTTCGATGTAGGAATAGGCGTAGACACGTTCGCCATTGTGACACCCATCGAGACTGCTACTCGTTTGGCTAAAGCGATTCGATTCGTTATGATTCCTTGGACACCTCGATTGATATAATCTTTCATAGAAGATTCTTTATCTAGAGTCCAAATATAAGTCATACCATGTTCTCCGTTGCTCTTACCGTTAACACCATTCTAGATAGTGATATGAAATGTTTTGTTAAACCAGACAACATTGATATAATATTTTTGTAATCATCACCTTCTCCATCAAATGTAAAGAAATAATGATCTTTATTTGCTGAATTGTTCGCTGCTATAACGGCACCTTTTATATATTCGAATGTATCGACTTTTGAAGATCCAATAATGACTTTTCCTTTGTAACCATATTTGAAGAGATTTTTATCAAGAAAAGAAATAATTTTTTTTCCAGCTTTGACAAGTCGATTTCCCAATTTAGCTTTTATTTTAGAATCGATAATAAACAGAGCAACATCCTTAAGTTGCGCGACATGTCGTACATGAGCTGTAGGATCATTTCTGGCTTTCGATCCTGAACAGCTTCCATGTAATCCATGACGACAAATACTATCTTTGTAGATATTCACTCTACAATCACATGGCCATCCATGTTCAATAACACTAGGATATCCATCATTATTAAATTGAAAATCACTTTCAATTCCACTGGCGCCTTGTGATACTGCCCAGTCAAGAGTTTCACGATTATTAGCCATATGTGCAATAATATAGAAAGGATCTTTGGTTTTTGCTGCTTCTAATTCATTCATAAGTAATAATTGGAATGAAAACCACAAAAAAGTAACGATATTCAATTGTTGATGTCTCATTTGTATTCGTGAGTCTTTGTACAAACAATAATGTTTAATGCTGTTGTAAAATAATGAATAGTACAAAAACATTTATATACAATATCTAAACGTCATTCTTTGCATAGAAATAGATAAGAAAAAGAGATATAACCTTTTAGAATGTACGCTTAATACTACTATTCGCTTCCTCTTGGCATTTTCAATCACCTTTATTCTTCATGTGATCGCTAGCATTTGACTTTATCGATGGACTCGAAAATCATATACTTCATAAGTCATAAATGGCATTTTACTTCCTCGGAAGTGAAAGTGATCGAGTAGAAATGATATTTGATCTAGTGATTTAACACTGACACGGCTAGTCATCATTTCAGTTTTAAGAGAATTTTTAATTATTTACAAGTGTGCATTACATTGTAAAATAAGTAACATGATTTTTATCGATTTCACTTGATTATTTGTGTTTTAACGGATTTTAAGTTATTATTTAACGATAATTTCAGAATCAAAAATCGATGTAATTATTTATTTATCAAATATTCTTTATAATTTCTTTTTTACGATTTCAATACTCTCTTTTACAGTGTTTATATGAGGATGAGTTGAAGGTAATGTATGTTGCCATATGTTCAGAGCACGTTCATAATATGAAAGTGCTTTCGAATACTCTTTGATATTGTAATGTACCAAAGCAATGTTATTGTATGAAGTAGCCATTACGGGATCATTTGAAGGAAAAAATAATTCTCCAATTTCAAGTACTTTTTCATAAAATGCGACTGCTTTCGAGTACTCTTCCATGTTGGCATACAACATACCGATGTAACAGTATGATATACACTGACCATGATAATCTGTATTTGAAGAGTTTTTTTGAATTTCAAGTACTTTTTCGTAATACCAAATAGCCTTTTCGTAATTACCTTGGTGCAAATAAGTACTTCCAAGTTGCTCGTAATAACTCTTCTTTACTGCCTCTTCACGTCTCTGTTCGAATAATACGTTATAGAGTTCATCAGTCTTATTAAATTGGCTGATTTTAACCAATAAGTTAATCAATCTTTCTCGTCTAGAATCATCACGAACTACTTCTCGTCTCCGATAGGTACGTAATCGTCGTTTTTCATCATCATCCGAAATTAACTGAAGTTCAACTTGATAAAATTGATTTTTATTGTCCATTTGTTTAATTGCATCCACTCGAAAGACAGTGTACATTGAAAAGATAATTTCATCTTCAACCTTAAAGTAACTCATCTCCTTGGTGGAGACAAATGGTGCTGAATTTAAACAAGGATCAATGAACATTATGAAGAGAATGCCCACCATATCCGATTTTGTTGAAGCATTTCGAGCAAAATGGAGGGACACTTCTTTATCTTTAGTCGTGGGCAAAAAACTGTTAAATGACATTAGTCCACCTTTTGTTTTCTCCAGTTTTTCAAAGTCTGGTTTCATGAGACCTTGTCCTCGATAAACTACAAAAGGTTTTCTTCCATAATTACTGACCTGTTGTTCGTATAGGTTTTGAATTTGTTCATGCAAATCACGTAGAAAGAAGCCCATCTTAATGATTATATCAACATCTAGAACTCGAAATGCTCGATTAAGCATTTGATAGATAAAACATTCACGTGTATACCACCATATCGCTTGTTGTGGATGATAATTACGTTGAAATTCATTAATAATTTTTAATTCAGCTGTATTATCAGTAAAAATTTCGCGGCAACAAGCTGCTAAGCGCTTGATTGCCTTGCGATCATATCCGATACGAGGGAGAATATCCTTGAATATTAGAGTATACATAAAAGTCGAAGCTATTTCATTTTCCATGAGAAAACTTATGGCAATGAAGTCTTGGTTGCATTGCTTAACAGCTAATTGCAATACTTGATAGATCTCCTTCATATTTGTATGAACACCTTTGATTTTTGTCCAGTTTTGAGTCCATTGTTGATGATTGGATTTCTTGTCAGAAAAGATGTAAATGGCATCTAACTGTAGCATGCCATGAATTTCAGGGACTACATGTTTACCTAAGGAGCCTGATGTAATAACGAAGACTCGTGCATTGTCAGCCTGAGTGAGCAATTGAATGCACTGATCCGGTTGAGTGCATAGGTGAATGTCATTGATTATGCTTTTTAGTTGAGTCAATTTATGTCGACTATCCTTATTCGTCAAGTCAATGCTGGTATCTATCCAAAGAAGAAGGCAATTTTGTGTCATCTATTTATGCAGGTAGCGGCATGTTTTTTTTCTCGATTTCTTGACGATTTTAAATGTTTGTATTTTTTTGTTGTAGCTTTAGTGTCGTGCAGAGCAAGTAACAGAACGAACAAAACAGCAGCTAGCAATCGAATTCATTTTATTGTTACCCTTTTCAACTTTCTCTTGCCTCCATTTTTACAACTTTCAATGATTCATTTTGTTTCTTTTATTCTCACAGTTATCGATAATTTATAGTGACAATATAAAATAAACATTGTCGTTCCACTGTTATTGAAAAATTTATCAAAATCAATCTCTATTTTGTATCGATGTTGAATCTGTCGTATGTTCTCCAATGAATTACAATCTCGACTTGTATTACAAATATATTCTAGTTGTTGTTGCAGACGATTAATTCGTTCATCTAATAATGTATGAGAATCGTTCTTTTGTGTCTTGTTCACAATATGAACACATTCTTTCAGTTTTTAAATCTGTTGAACAAACTTCCGCAGCGTTTGATGATTGACGACTATGAAATAATGGTTTGATACATTCATCTGTACTTGTAAAGTTGTTGTATGTAAAACACATAAGAGGGTCTGCTCGTGAAGATAGATCAGTGGCAAATGATAGCTGAGGAGGCTTCTACGTTTCAATAGTTGATGCTTCCAAACGAAATTGTATTATCAAAACCTCTTGGTACATCAAATCCAGCAGAAATATAAGAGACACTCGCATGTTCAACACCTTTATTTGGATTGGCTTGTAGCTTACTTGTTTTGTATCAGTTGCTGTGCAATTCATAAAATCAGGAATATTATCAGATGTTATTAAAAAAGTATAATGACGTAACGGACAATCATAACAAATTAGTGTTGAGACTACAGTTACTGATGTTGTTAACAATAAAATAAGAATATAGAAATCTGTGAATTTCATAACTATTCTACAACAAGAGAAAAGAAATACGAAATATATATTTATACTACCTTTATATTCTTTGATGCAGTCAAGAAATAAGTACAACGCTTGAGGGTGTGGGTGTGGGTGTGAATGTGGATTCATCTTTTATTTAACTACACCCACCCACACCCACGTCCTACTTCAAAATTACAATATATAGAATAAAATGTTTAATTCAAGTTATTCTTAAAATCTTTTATTGATAATATAGAAAAAAGAAAAGAAAGTTTTACTTTTCGAATAGATCTTTAAGAAAAAGATTCAATCGGAGTTTTGTATTGTAAGATTTAAATTGATCATACCATTTCCATTTTTAATCCAATCAAATGATGTTTGTTCGTTAGTTAATTTGTTTTTTCCATAAATATTAATATTTTTCACAAGTAGTGATATTTGTAAACGACCATTTTCATCAAATGAAATTGGTGTAATCACATTTTCCATGGGTGGATGATGAATGACATCAGTTTTTTCAATAGTGAATATCCAATCTGTAGGAAGATTATTTATGCCTATAGTGGGAAATACTAAGCGAATAAATTCAATACGATTAAATTTATCTGCTATTCTTTGTAATGTATCACTTTCAGACTCAAGTTTTTCATTGAAAACAAGACGAATAACTTGTTCATTATCTGAATCAGGACGAAATTTATAAATGTATTTATTGGTAACACCACAACGAAAACCTTCCAGTATACCATCAGAGAATTGCCATTGTAAATGATTGTAACAATTAATTAGTACAGATTGAATTTCAGATCCAATATCTTGAGCTTCTTGCGTCATACTTTTCTCGTCAATCGACATTATTTGTGTTGAATATATAAACGAATGACGCAAAAATAATTTGCTTGGTTGATTTCTCTAACATTAATTACCTATTGATATTTTATAGTAGCGAATGAAAAGTTTGTTTTGTTCTTTTTACACAGATGTCGATGGATGTGGGTGTGAATTCGAATAAAGAAGAGACACATCCACACCCTCAAGAATAATGAAAGAAATAATATATAAAAGAATACGTAGTAAATATTTCTTTTTGTGGTATTTTTTATAAGCAATACAATTCAATTTTAACTTAACACATCGAAAAACAACATGAAATTCTTATTCAAACATTAATCTTATACTTTTAAAAATGATCATAAATGAGTATAAGATTTATTGATTACTCTTTCTGATTTTTATTATTAATAAAAAAGTTAATACGTACTTTATTTTTATTAGAATGATTACGATATAGAATCATCTTTAATAAACTATATTTTTTATCTAAGATAATTACTTATCTATCAAATGATTTCTACAAAGTGGTTGACAATCAATAACTATTTTGTATCACTGAAAATAGAATAAAATTGTTTTTTTTTCTACACTACATTCAATAATTCTAAATAAATAAGCAGACTATGAAATACAATTTAATAAGCGAAAAAAAAGTATACAATTGATGTGTTGACATAACTCAGTATGAAAAAACAATGTATATCGTTATTTTATAATATAGAAGAAAAAATATATGATATTTCAAAAGCAGGAATCCAATTAATATTAATTTCATAGCTTTGACGGTACTCCAAGAGATAAATGAAGTGCTTTTGCCTTATTAGTAAAAGCGTCAATAAGTTCATTATGTAGTTTCAAACTTGGAGCATGCAGTTCTATTGGTTCTCCATCATCATACACCGACAATTTATCTTCATTGATCGACACGGCGGCACCTTTTATGAGTGCTATCTCAATCGCGACCAACAACCAATCAGCATCTTGAGTATCGAAAAATTTTGTGACTAATTTATCCAGCGAGATATTTTTCAAGCACTGTAATTGTCTTCCACAGACACAAAGTTTTGAAATTAACATTGGACCAAAACCAATCAACACAGTTGATGAACGAAAAATAGCATTTATAGCATCTGCAGCTTCAAAAGACAAGTGGTCCATAGCACCATGTATATTCATAAGCTTAGTGATCACTTCATTCGTCGCTGCTTTTTCACCCATATCCCTAAGATATAGGCATGCATTCATTCTGACCCCATACTCCTTATCTTCTAATGCACTAACCATTTTAGTAATCATTTCGCTCGTCGCTACTTTTTCACCTATATTTGCGAGAGCTGCACATACATAGTCTCTGGTTCTGTAATTCTCATGTGCCAATGCACTAACTATTTTAGTAATCACTTCGTTCGTCACTGCTTTTTCACCTATATTCCTGAGAGCTTGGCATGCACCTCGTCTGACACTCTCACTCTCATCGTCTAATGTATTGATCAGCTTAGTGATTAGTTCATTTGTCGCTGCCTTTTCACCTATATTCCCGAGAGCTCGGCATGCATTCCATCTGACACCTTCATAGTCATCCTCTAATGTACTAGTTAGATTAGTGATCACTTCGTTTGTCGCTGCTTTTTCACCTATATTCCCGAGAGCTCGGCATGCACTTGATCTAACCGACTCACTCTTATCTTTCAATGTAATAACCATTTTAGTGATCACTTCATTCGTCGCTGCTTTTTCACCTATATCCCCGAGAGCTTCGCATGCACTTGATCTGATCAATTCACTCGTATCTTCTAATATAATAATCATTTTAGTGTTCACTTCATTTGTCGCTGCTTTTTTACCCATTTTCCCGAGAGCACCGCATACACCTCGTCTGACACTTTCACTCTTATCTTCTAATGCACTAATCAGTTTAGTGATCACTTCGTTCGTCACTTCTTTTTTACCTAGAGTGCCGAGGGCTCCAGATGCGCTTGATCTGACACTGAGACTGTTATCTTCTAATGCACTAACCAGTTTAGTGATCACTTCGTTCGTCGCTGCTTTTTCACCTATATTTGCGAGAGCATCACATGCATCGAGTCTGACCCATGTATCCTCATCTTCTAATGCACTAAGCAGGCTAGTGATAACTTCATTTGTCGCTGCTTTTTCACCTATATTCCCGAGAGCTTCGCATGCACTTCTTCTGACAAAGACAATCTCATCTTCTAATGTACTAACCAGTTTAGTGATCACTTCATTCGTCGCTGCCTTTTCACCTATATTCCCAAGCGCTCGGCATGCATTCCATCTGACACCTTCGCAGTCATCTTCTAATGCACTAGTTAGATTAGTGATCACTTCATTCGTCGCTACTTTTTCATTGATATTCAAGAGAGCTTCGCGTACAACGTATTTGACCATTTCACTCTCATCTTCTAATGCACTAATTAGACTAATGATCACTTCATTCGTCGCTGCTTTTTCACCCATATTCCCTAGAGCGTGATATGCACTCTGTCTGACACTTTCACTCTCATCTTCTAATGCACCAACCAGTTTAGTGATCACTTCGTTTGTCGCTGCTTTTTCTCCCATATTACAGAGAGCTTCGCATGCACCGTCTCTGACCATCGTGTCTTCATCATCTAGTGCTGTAGCTACTAATTTAATCAGTGCACCCGGTAGATTCGAACCATTCATTTCAGAAATGAGTGAGAGTACTGCGATTCTGGTATTGAAATCATCATTTTGAAATAGACGGATAACTACATTGATAATTCTTTGACTGTTTGTTATTGATGGTGCTCTTCTTAATGATTGTGCGAGACAATCGCAAATTTTTTGTTTTCCTGTGGACAAGTTATACTCAATGTATGTCGCTATCCATTCTATTAATACAGTACGTTGTGGAATAGTTGATTGGCTTGGTGTCTCTTCAATGCAAGAAATAATAAGTTGCATATGCCTTATTCCAACAAGATCCATCGGTGGTGTTAATATAAGGTCCCAAAAGTTGTTTAAACATATGTTTGCATCAGCTTCACTGGAAAGACCTGATAGAAAAGTAAACATTAATGCATAACGTTGATTGTATTTTTCTCGTTGAATAAACTTGATTTCTTGTTGATGAGTTGAAGACTCTTTGAGAGCTTTAATCAGATATCGTGCTGTAAAATACTCTTGAAAACTAAGATGCACAAAATAATAATCTTTATCCGTTTGAATTAGAGTATCGATACCTTGTTTATTAAAACTTTTTAGAATTCCCATATTGAGTATATGTGGATGGTCATGTAAAGAGACTTTTTCTTCATTTAATGCTTTTCTCAGTAGATTTGGTCGTAGAATTATAGTGTTACTCTTCATTCCATTAAAGGCAAGGTTTTCTAAGAATGCTAACTCTTTTTCACAACGTTGATTGACATCGTCTTTAGGTAAATTTTGAATTTTTTTATTTGGCATTGATAAATATCGTCGACATAACCATTCTATCATTATTGTATACAATGATGTTATTGTTAATTCATTTGTTCCTATAGAATCTTCGTTACTCCAAAGACTACATATTAGTTCCAGATTCACTGGAATATGTGCAACACCCCAGATAGATCGATTTGTCTCTAAGAATCTGAATAGTTTTTGACTTTTATTCAAAGAATTGTCGAGTTCATGTTTCATTTGATCAAAAAATTGCTGCACATATTGCTCAATATTTTCGTCTGTAAAACCTGTGATTTCCATTTGTGCATGATAGGCTAATGTATTTTGATATGGACGAGATGTTAAAATATGATGTGGAGTTTTAAGTAATTGTTCGAATAAGCATTCTAACTGTGAAGGCACATTTTGTACAATTTCATCATATCCATCCAAAACCCATAGAGTCTTTTTTGCATCAAAATGCTTTTTCAGAAGCTTGTTTTCACTTTCAGATAGATCATATGAAAAAATCTCTTTTTTCACAAGATCAATTAAAGAATAGTTCTGACTAATTGGTAAAGGAGGATATCGATTAATTGTTAAACGACGTAATGGAATCAGAGCTAATAATTCATACTGTGTCCAATATGAACCCATCGCCCATTGATAAGCAATATATCGACAAAATGTAGATTTTCCGATTCCAGCACGTCCGAACACCAGCACTTTTTTCTCTTGATTATTGCATGTTTCAAAAATATTTTTTATATCGATTGTAGTTTTTGTTCCATAAATTTCTTCAAAACTTCTCATTATAGCATCATTGTTAGAAGCATCACGAAGTTGTCTTTCTTTTTGTTGTTGTTTTTTAGTTTCGACGATGGCCAAATTAATGTAACACTCTTCAATTGGATAGAATTTTGCTGGGTTCATCAGACGTTCAATATAACCATTTCGTTTGTATTCTTGTTTTATCCATCGAAATAGATGATTTGACTCAGATTGTGATTCACTACTAAAAACATATACAATATTTAGAAAATAATGAATATTTCATAAACTGTTATCGAACATAAACTCTTTTAATGTATTTTTGGTCAGCCCCAGTAATTTATTAGCGAATTTATAAAAGAGAAACTAATATCTCATGTATCGTGAGCAGACTTATTTATTTGCACTTCCATGAACTTTTTCGAGCAAACTTTTAGCTATACTGCGGTCCATCGATGAAAAACAGATATTGTACGAAAACTGTTCAAAATAATTTGTAGATTTTCTTGTAGGTAGGTAGTATGCGTATTGTGAAAGTTCTAGTTAAAATCATATTCTAGTTTATAAACTTTTATGCACGCACTACCATCAAACTTAATTTAACCCTCCTATGATATGTGCATCTTATCAATGTTTAAGTTTCGATATTAAATCATTTATCGGATAAAATAGACAGTCAGACAGCGTGAATCGCATTGTAGATCGTTATACTTGTATAGGAGAGAATTTTTACAGGAGGATCAAATCAAATATATTCTCATTGACGAATGAATACGATAGATTTTATTTATCTTTTTAAATGGACTAACCTTTGAGGAGTTACTTCATCTAAGTGAACAATGAAGAGACAATCTTTGAAATTGAATGTTTCGGTTTTGGCTCGCACATAAGTTCCAGGCATTAGAATAACTTCTTTCTCGTCTGGACTTGCTGAAAATTGGGAGATATCTTTGCCATGCATAACTTCAATGGTGAACAAAGTGCCATGTTCGCCTAGAAATGGTTGAACAATTTTCAGATCCATCGAGGTTGAATTTACACTCCACCAAATGTCGATATTATTGTTAGCAAAGACTGAACTAACATCACTGTAAACACCTCTCCAAACAACTGACTTAATTGATGGTAACTTCTTGAGAGCTGTTATGAACAGTTTTAAATAGGCAAACCATGGTTTAAGTGCATGTCGATTTTCAGCTCGAAGTGTGTTGTTGAGAGAAGAATAAAAATCAGGTGATGGCATCGTGTAAAGATATATTGCCGCCGATTCATCTCGCAATAACAAATCTGAATGTCGATAATATTTCTTTTTAGCTGTCATAACATAAGCTAAGACATTGGGAACGAGTGGAATTAGTTTTTCTACAGCTTCTTCTAATGTCAGAATGAGTGAATCTTCGTAACCAAATATTGGACTGCGATTGGCTTCTTGAAGCTCTGAAAGAGTACTGTTCACAAAACGATTTTCCGACATAAGTATCAGCTATCGTTATATTTTCGCCGAGATGTGTTCAAATTAACCGTTTGTATCTGAAAGGCAAAAATAATTAAGATATTATATCGATTCAAATCTTCCTCCAGATTCATCATCTTCTACTGAATTTCTAATGAAAGCAAGGTTCATGTCTAACAAGAGTCGCTTTGTGACTACTAGTATACGAAGAAAAGCTTTCGGTTAATATTATTGAAGACGAGTACAAAAATATTCATATGCATTCGAGTTATTGTTTACTGTAAACGAAAACAAGCGTAATAATTGTGACAGTAATCGGCTACGCTTATGCCACACTGTATGCTTACACAATATTACTAAATATATTATGAAGAGCATAAATAATATGCATGCGATATATCGTTATAAGAAATAAACGATTCGCATTATGATTCTGGAAGTAGATAGAACTAGGATTTGGTCAAAGGCAAAAGCAGAGTGTGGATAAATATTGATGAAGAATTGAGAATGTAGATGAGCGCGTTCACTCGTGAAGAAATCGATTGTTTGTGACTCTTCTTAAGGAACATTAGCTAGAGAAGGAAAATACACTCCGCATAGAATGTAAGTTCAAGTTCATCTAAAGGTAAGAAATAACATATAAAACCGTGACACGCTATCAAGAGAAATACTAACAAAGAGCCACTTGAGAAATACACACTCGTAAAAAACAATAATCTGTTCACCGCAAAGAGAATTTCCTCATGGAAAGAAATATGGGTTGATAGAAAATAATATTCTTCCTTGATGAATTTTATTTCTTATCGTGTTGTTTCGATAACGATGTTGCATTCGTCAGACAATGAACAACGTGATAGAATGACTA
>CAJNOI010000354.1:32632-49351 GCA_905250115.1 Adineta steineri | reverse complement strand
AGAAATTAATTGTTAATTAAATCACATTTATTCAAAATAAAATACGGTTTATCTATCGTTAAATAACTATAGTATAATATTCCTTTTTAATCTTTTAAAAATACTGATTAATATTCTAATCAATTCAAGAAATGTTGTGTAAGACATATGAATGGCAATAAAAGTGGTATAAAATAAACTATAAATTGCATAGTTTCTACTTTATTCATCATAAATAATGATAAAACAATCCATAATTGAAAAATTGTTTTACGATCACGTCGTAAATGAACAATTTATTGTTAAATTCTCTTTTGATAAATAACTCGAATAATTAAGAATAAACTGATAATAAATATAATCATTATAGATATAATAAAATATTAAATATAAAATTTTTCTTCATAATAACATGGAAAATCACAATTAAATAGATTGGAATCCCATTGAATTGTACACGATGGACTAATAACAACAAATACAGAGAAGAGTATCGGTGCCCAAAGTAAATAAGAGTGTGGTAGAGGGTGTGAATGTAGCTGTGGGTGAAGGTTTACTGTTTAATATACACTCACATCCACACCATTTTATATACTCATACATTTTTTCATTCCGTTGCTATTTTAAGCAGCGACGATTCGATGATTTATATGATAATGGGATTAATAGGCAGCGTGGCCGAGCGGTCTAAGGCGCCGGTTTAAGGCACCGGTCCGAAAGGGCGTGAGTTCGAATCACACCGCTGTCACTACTTTTTTTCGATGTTTTGGAAACATCAGTTGTGATAGAAATATGAAAGTGTAGGTTAGTATTCTTTCTTGCAGTATTCACTTTACATTTCTATCAAATCATTTTCTTGGTTGATCAAAACAAAGAAAAGGTACCATTATTGATCGTTTTTGAGCATCATGTTGAATATGATAAGCACTATACTTTATCTTGAGTGGTGTGGGTGAAGATAAAAAGGAGATAAAACCTATATCCTCGCCGTCATCCACTTTACCATCTCTAAATATCATTTAGTAGGATAACATGTGCAATCAAGCAGCACATACTTTAATTTTTTGTATTCTCCCTCTGCTTTCATAAAATATAAGCTGAAAGTAGTATTGAAGTATAGAAGTTAAGCATTTTGCTTTTCCTCCATTTCCATTTGTACTCACAAACGTACAACCAAAATCATCATATACATGTTTGATTAATATATCGACTTGGTCCAATATATTAAAGCTTCTATTTTCCCCGGTGTATGAGAAAGACTATTTGTTCTTATTGACTAACTTACTATCGGTTGTCAATGGGAGTATCAACTAGCATACTTGAGTGTTAGCGATGATACTTGAACAAGTGATCAGAAATTCTGCTGTATCTCACGTTACTAACTCACAGAGTGTGATGAAGACGTATACCTTGGTGATACATTTGACATATTTTGCGTACAATTGTATCTGAGGAATTAAACTTATATAACCGACCAGTTAACAATTCGTCTAATATTCAATGCACTCATTAAATTATACAAAATTATATGCTTTTTCTAATCAAAACAGATTGAACTTATAATCTTTTCTAAAACTTATATATCCTGACGAAATACTGTTTCAAAAGAGATATACTGAAAATCTAAATAAGAAAAATTTATCTAGCTTTTCTTCATAAAATCACTAATGAACTGTCTATAAATGATTGAACGTTCATTTTTTATTGCGTATACGCTTTCCGTCATTTATTTCGATGAACAATAGTCGTTAGTAATTCACCTTCACTAACACAAAACATGTCTAAAATCAATGATCTATAATGGTATTTCTAATTCGACGCAAAATCTTACCAAAATTCTGCTGTGTTCTTGCTTCTATTTATAATTGAACTTATTAAATATCTTATGTAGTGTAACGTTTGTACGGTTCCCCCTGATAACGTCGAGGGTGTCGGTGGTTGTATTCTTCCTATTCATTACCCACACCCACACCCACCCTCGTTTTTTCGTAAGCTATTACTAAAAATATATTCATAACGCATATTCAAGTTAATATGCCCTGTAGGATTTGTATATTTTTTCTTTCGGTATAGTAAATATAAAGACACTTTTGGCTTTACTATGTTCAAGTCCATATATACGTTTGATACATTTTATGATTTGTTAATCACATTTCGAGAAGACTTGTGAACGAAAAAGGAACGAAATTGCGATAGGAACAGTTTCAGCTCATTTCTATAGACTGGCGCTGGTAGGATGAAAATTAATAGTGTTGCCATAAATGGTATGAAGGAAATAAAATACCCCGCGAGAAATATATAGTTGCGCCATGACGTGTCAATGCAAAGCGATCCGAGTGTAATGACCAGACGTGGCAATGTGAGTACTAGTAATACCACAGGACTGATGATCAAATGTTTGTATTTTGCAATCTGCTCAAACAGCACAGTAGCGAAAGACTTCCGCATAGTATCTTTGCGTACTGTTAATTTTTGTCGACTAATGGTAAAAATAAGAAGACTTGTGGAAAAAAGATTGATAATAAATGGACCGAGCAGATGTACAATCGACAAAACTGTTGCAAATGTCTTCATTGTTTCAGAATTAAATTTAGTTATACACCAGGTATAGCGACCGAGACGAGGATCTTCAATAAGATGTCGAGTCATAGGCTCATGAATAGCCATGACAGTAAATATTAGAGGAAGTATAATACAAAGTCGTTTAGCAGTACGTACACTTGCTGAAGTATTGAATAAAGCACCGCGTGCTATTGTAAATGTTCGTTCCACACTTACACATGCCGACAGCCAATTAGACAAATTCGGCAAGACTGCAAGTCCAAGTTCGAGACATTGGCATAGGATAAGTGACTGAGTCCGATTATTCCAAACTACTGTTTGAGTAACAAGAAGATATATGTACCGTAAGGCGAATACTACCAATGTACACTGATTGGACATTGACGTCACAAGTAAATACCAACCACATCCAGCTTTTCGCGATTTTTTCCGAGCAAATGTCACAGTCGCCAATGTATTTCCAACAAAGCCAATGACAATCATACTAGTGAGAATAATCATACTCAGTTTGATCAGTATAGACTGTTCTGATAAAAGCCTGCCTGTACGTATTTCGACTCCGACTAATGCATCCAGTGAGATACCTTGTTGACCAATCGAAAACTGACATAACGAGCCATAATAGTGGCATGCTGGACACAAACATGAAAACTCTACTATACCCTTACGACGATTTTCAATACATAAACCACCATTGAGACAATAGCTGGGTTCTTTACATGTTTCGCGGGTGTGATCATAGGTGATGCAACTGGGTATTCTCTTATTTTCATCAGGACAAAAGCATAGATAAACTTCATCGTGAAAACAACGTGTAAGATTGCTAGTACATGCCCGTAAATAGAATTTAATACGTTTTATGTGCTGATAAGCTAGAATGTTGACAGGTGACTTAAAAATCTCCATCTCGCGAACGTGTAAACACCTCTGTTTAGGTTCCAATTGTGTATGGACATGTTTAGGATACAACTTTCTTTTGGTTTTGGTATCAGGCATGTACAAGACAAGATAATAAGCATAATGATCAATTGATGCACTGTAGAAAACTTTACAAAGTACCATGAGTGGCAGTTCTTCATAATCAACGTGGCGCACAACAAGAGCACGGTCAGTAGGGATACGTTCAAATAAAAATATATTTTCATAATGTATATTCTGCAGATTAAGACGTTTAGACACAGAAAAGAACTGAACGAGAACAATAGGTAATGTCTCAGGTTGATATGCATCGAGCAAATTGACTGTGAGACTGGCATGCATTCGCTCACAATGTCTACCAAAAAAGTTATTTGAACATAAGCATGCACTTTGTCCAGTGCGTGCGTCTAATGGCACACAAGTGGCATTGTTCTGGCATTGGCATTGAACACTATTCGGAACGAAACATCGAGTACCATGCCGATTCATGGGGCACAGGCATCTATGTGAGCTGAGAGAGTGAGCAGCGGGTGCGCACATGAACGATATGTTACAGCTTGGACCAGTCCAGCCATTATGACATCGGCAAAATACCTCGTCAGAATTTTGATAAGACAAGCAATCACCATGAAAGCATGAATGACAAATAAATCGTATTCGAGATACAGAGTTCGCGTCATCAGGCAAAATGAGTCTGACAGCCAACCGTCGTACGGGCAAGAACGAGAAAGGAAGGACAAATCTGAATGACGTGCGATAGTTAATGATTCGTTGCGTATTCACTTCATAGGCATCAATGCGAACAAACGCGTTATTTGCATGAATGGAGGACAACGAGGCTAGATGTTTGTATGATGAATGAATATAGGGTAAATGCAGAATTTCTTCTTCGGCTAAAATCTCTAATGATATGACGTTGATGAGATATACAATTAATTTTATTGCGATCTCACGCTGAAGTGATGCAGATGAAATGACTTGCAAAAAGAGTGAAACTCGATCACGTTGTATTTCACAACGTGCACCCGTATAGCTAGGTGGGCATAAACAACGACGTTGTCCGCGATTTTTAATCGGAAAACCACGATTGCAGTACCAGCCAGACGTCACTAACGATGTAACAGAACGGTGTATTTGGATATTGTGAACATGTGATATGATGCCGTTGGATAAGTTTATAGGATAGACTGGATAATTTTCTTCGTTAAAATTAATAAGTCTTGCATCATGAGATCTGGGTATTCTCATGTCGCAGAACCACTCGTCTTCACCATTTTCACAATCTATACGACCATTACATTGCCTGTCATGCCGATCGATTATTGTACCGTTACGACAGTAAAAATAACTTTCGTTAACCAATATCGGAAGCCAGTCGCATACTTTTTCATCATCACCTACTGGGCAATCATTGTGTCCGTTGCAAATTTTTTTCCAGCCAATACATATATTACTGTCGCCAGCACAACGATAATGTTGTTCCAAGCTTATCGTCGTATAATTACAAAAGCTACATCGCTCATCAGTTGCACCCCAACAGTCAATATGACCATCACCTCTACGTGATACTGCTAGACACGGCCGTAATGTATTTCCTGATGAACTGGAAACAGGTAAGCAAAAATGTTCAAGCATAGTACATCCACTTAAATTGTGTACTAGTAGGGCTGCTTTTACACCAACAGACACAGAGCTTAGGGAGCAATTGAGTTCATCTCTACCATCTACGCAATTCCAATAACCATCACATTGTGTCAATGGTGACAATAAACACCAAGCATCTTCACAATCGGTCTCATCCGTACCATTTAGCAGCCAGGACAAAGATGATTTGCTCTCTTTTCCATCACAGAGATCCTAGAAAGTCTAATAGATTTTAGTTTTCAGTAGAGGTACAACTAGAAAACATTGCAGAAGAGGTTCAGCACTTTCTAGAGGGGACTCAGTCCCCTCTAGCCTCCGTAGGATTACACCTCCAGTTTTCAGCCTCTGTTTAGGTTAACTAATATTGCATTTTCAAAACACGGTATATATTCTAACATATATAATGCTAAACACACAAATCTTATTCGAATAAAATTATATTTACTAATAATTTGATGCAGCATTGATGACCATTTTTTATCATTTTGACGATTTCAGTGGCTCAAGATACTTAGTGAAAACTGATTATTTTGTTCTCACTCTTTCACGGATATAGTTAAAAGGGCAATTTAAATGTATATACGTCTACGAAACAACTGGAATAATATTAACTGTATTAATTTTAAACGATGTTTAAGTTTCATAAATAAAATTGGTTATACTACATCAACCAGTTTATTTAGAAAAGCGCTTTGATGCATGGATTTGAGGGTGTGGGTATAACTATGTGCTCTCTCATACCCACATCTGCACCCACTTACACTCTCCATAACGATAGTTCGTATTACATGGAATGGCTGCTATAGTGTTGGGATAGTATTTCATCTACTTTCTTTCGATTGGCGTACGTGTTTTTATATTAATATAGATGTATTTATTCTATTCTTCCTTTATATCTTTTTTTAAATTAAAAAGTAACTGAAATTTTTTCTGCAAAGATAGAAATATTAACAGAGGCTAAGTGCACATATCTTAATTGTTATGAATAAACTTGACAGTTTATCTTCATTGCATTAATGCAATACTGTGAAAGTAATAAAAAGTTGATTCTCTCTAAAACCTTTACGCTTCTGCACAATGGTTCAAAAATTATACGTCCACTATTGAAGAAAATATATAAACGTGTGACTTTTATCCTAATTGTCAGTATGCGCTTAACAACTAATACAAATAGAAAATGAAACTCTTCCTAAAACTAAAAGATTTCAAATAGTGAGAAAATTTCTTGAAAAACAAGGTGGTACGGATGAAATCTTCTCTAACAAGTTTGTCAAAGTATAACTACTTTACGAAGAACCGTACATACTCGGAAAGAGGCAGTTTTAGTGCACGTATCTATAGCAAAAATTTAATTTTTATTGGTTTTTCGAAAACTTGAATTCCTAAGAGAGAGGCCTTAGATTAATATATTTAGTCGATTGTTGACATATCTTTAGCGTAGAGTACACTCGGTTTACCTCAAATTGATAATGAGGAATTGTAGGCTGGCTAAGTCCACGCTTATAGTCACATGCTTGCTCCGTTCCGTAATCACATGTCAGTGGGTAAACTTCGTCAGAATGGTCTGAACATTGTTCTGCACTGTCCTGTACGAGACGAAAAGGAATGCATTCATCAGAACGTGTCCAACATTGAAATCGTTGAGTGAGGTTTAATGCACAAGTGCTCCCATTGAATGTTTCATCCAAGGATAAATGACAATCTATAAATGTATCTTTGATACGATGAGAAGAAATACCTCGATTTGTTAGTGGGCAGTGAAATATTGCAGAAGTATGATTCACCGCAATATTATTGATGCATCCAGCGAATAGATGGAGAATACTGGTGAATATTTTTAAAAATGATTCAAGTACATGAAATGGTTCACCGGTAAATTCCGTGAATGATCGACATGAGTAGCCATGCAATTTTAAACTCGGTGGATAAAGGTGATCACATTGTTTATAACAAATGAAATCTGGCACAAAACGTCTTTCGCTCATGTTCGTTTGGTAAACGAAATAGACAGGAGGATGTACATTAACTGGTTTTGGCGGAAAAATGACTGTACTGTCTCGGCATGCCAGTGGTATCGTAGGTAAACAGTCCCCGCTTTCACCGCATAGATCATTGCAGTTGACCAGCAATGGAAATAAAAAGTCCAAATACTGTACACATATCATATACTGCCAACACAGTGTAACATCACCAGCGTACAATTGCTGTAATGTTCGAACATGACGTTGATTTTCACAACTGAACAGTGGACTGTCAATTATTTCGCCGTCGCCACATGGAAACATCATCCAGGCATCGTTATGATCATCACAAAACATGTTTGGGATATTGCGGTAGCATTTAGCAAGGCGATCAAATGGGTAAATAAGTTCCACCTCATCGCTACCGTCAGCACAATCAATGGTGGTATCAAATGCAAACATAATTGGTATACAGTGACCAGATCGACATCGATATTCATCCATAAAACACTCATTATATTCGAGTAACCCGCATGATGTTTCATCGTCACCATTATTGCAATCAGCAATCCCATTACAAATTTGACGCCAGTCAAGGCATCCACCGTTACAAGATGCATCTCGTTTGTAGCACGTCACATCTGCATCTTCCATTGTTATTGCTTCGTCTACAGTTATCGATTGTAGATTGGCAAAGTGAGATGAAAGTAAAGCCTCGAACGATTCATCTATTACATCAAATGTGTACTGGCATTGCGTACCAAAGTACATTTTGCCTGTACAGTTGCAAAAGCGCGAAAGGCGTAATTCATCATTGTTTGTTAGAAGAAAATGTTCATACTCATCAATAATGTTTACTGGTGCATTCCAATGAGCAAGATCACTGCTCTTGATACCTCCTGTACTAAGTTGTTCGAACGACCAACCTGTGTCATTGTAAGGATGGCACAATTTCTCGTCAATAGAGGAACCCGTCATTACAAGACAAAAGGGAGTGATTTGTTCTTTTGGCTGATCGTATGAATTAATAGATGCACTCGAAGAAAAGAGATCTGTAAAAAACTCAGGACTGTTGTAAATATAGATACAATCATATTTCGTGTGTGTTAAACTATCGATTATCGAATAGACATGGTATCCATTGACGGTCGTAGACAGTTGGAACATTAAGAAAATCCACCACACGTACATTTCTATAATAATTACTATATAATAAGAATCGTTTTGTCGATTGCTGTTGCAGTATAATTCTGTTCGTCAATCATAGAATAATCATATTTCTATTGACAAATATAATACGCCAAGCACCGAGTCATCCTCACATCGGTATCTAATGAATATTCAAGCAATGAACATAAATAAATAAGTATTATTAGAACTGCATCGAAGAACTATAAAAAAATATGTTCTTATCATTCTTAACATGTGTTCTTCATCTAGTGTTTTTTTATTTTCTGATGCCAATTAAAATTTTAGTGATTGTATTAAACATTCTCTTTTCTCTTTAAAATCCGAAGGTGAGGTGCTTTTATTGAAGAAAACTCACAAAAGCATGCAAAACGATAACTGATAATGATGCGTCTGTAAAGAATTCTTTAAAGCAAAAAAGTGAATGAAATAAAAGCAAGAAAAGGTATACAACGAACGGAAAACAAAGTACGACTATCTGAAAAATCTAACGATGGAACCACCCGAGGTGTAACCTCTCGTTTTCGTTCATTCATATCTCATTTAGTTGGGTATATTGAGGTAGTAAAAAGCCTAAAAGGATTCATCCCCATGCCTCTTCATTTAGTAATTATTCCGATTGTACTGGATTTTCGCCCCATTCTCAGATATATACCTCAACAACTAAACTGTGGAGTTTCGAGGTGAAATTTTGTCCATATATAGGTCCAATAGTTATTAGAACATCCAGAGCGTTTTAGCCAAAAAGAATGTTTTTTTCTTGAGATATTCAATTTTCAAGTGAACTCGGTTTTCGTGACCTGTATATAAGAAGCGACTATTTTTTGAAAATTGAATATCTCAAGAAAAAAACATTCTTTTTGGCTAAAACGCTCTGGATGTTCTAATAACTATTGGACCTATATATGGACAAAATTTCACCTCGAAACTCCACAGTTTAGTTGTTGAGGTATATATCTGAGAATGGGGCGAAAATCCAGTACAATCGGAATAATTACTAAATGAAGAGGCATGGAGATGAATCCTTTTAGGCTTTTTACTACCTCAATATACCTAACTAAATGAGATATGAATGAACGAAAATGGGAGGTTACACCTCGGGTGGTTCCCTCGTAAGAAATGAACAATTTTTCAGACAAAACTATATAAACAGGAGAGCAAATCTATCAATGTACTGATTCATAACTAGTGATGCGGAAGGCATGTGCAACAAACAAATCCCTTATTAGCTGTTAACGTATGAGCTATTATTTCCTTCAGTGAATAATTTAACGCATGTCATAATAAAAAATAATTATATTATTTCCTGTTGTTTTTTAGTATAGTTTGAGGGTGGGTGTGGGTGTGGGTGTGGGATGAATATAATATCCATAGCCACACCGTCGACAAGCGCCGTATATGATCAAAGTCTTCAATAAAACATTTAACTAAGTTAAGAAAGATGAGATGAGGAAGATCGTAACATTGATATAACATTCTTCTCATGACTTGTTCCGAAATAAGTTGATGCAATGACGATGATCGTAAAGACGTAAATTAACCAAGAGTACAACCATAATAAAGAAAGGTGCGTCGCGCAATCTCTGTGAGATTAAAGTGTAAAACACGAAATAGCTACTGTAACATTAATTAATGGCACTTAATAACGTCTGCCACGATCTTTAGTACTTATAACTCACGTCTATGATGGCCTATGATGGTTCCTGCTCACGGTTTATCACGATATGTGATACTCACTCATTATTACCAATGCATGAAGATTAATTAATTAAAGGTAAATAATTAGTACTGATTAATTAATATTAATTGATAATGTCTATCACGTACGTGACGAATCGTTGCTAAGGTATCGGCCTCGCCTGTAAAAACTTATTTCTGACGAGTCTGTCACGTCCGTCACGGTTTTTTTACTACGATCTTTGTTACGCCTGCAGGGGGACGGGTGGTGGGTGCAAATTTCTACCCCTAAAGACCTCAACACTCGTTTTAGTTTGTATTTCACAAAACAATTGGATTTATTGAGGAGTTTCATCATTATTTGAAAGAATAACGGAATTAATTTGATGAGAAAATGAACGTAAATGATATTGACAGATGAAATCAAAGTCTCGTTTAACTATTGATCGAAAATCAAGGTTATGACAGTTTCATGAATGGGTGAATATAAGTTTATCGAAACGAGAATGAAGAAATCGAAAAGCACGCAAACGATGAAAAACTGTAAAATAATTAAATAATTTGAATAACTATTTATTAACTGTCATTTCCAACATATTCTGTTTTGACGAAGGCAATGGAAATATAACTTTTATCAAAGAATAAATATCACTTCTATATTTGCTAATAATATTTTGCGTAGTTGTCAGTAAATATCACGACTTACCGTTTATGTGACTTTTTTTTCTCTTCTTTTTTTTCAGTTGACACATGCTGTTCTTTTTCTGAGCTATTGACATGTTTGAACTCTTGTTGCACATAATAATCGTAGTATTTTAATAAAAGTATTGCATTTTGAGTATGAAATTAGTAGCCCTTTTATTTATGTGTGTGACAGCTCACGCTCACTGTAAAAAGCAGAGTATATCTGTCTGCTCATTTGAGAGGAACGGGAGCGCTCCAGCCGATCTTGAGCGTGTGTGTGTGGGTAGGTGGATAAGCGTGAGACTCTTTCTGATCCTCATCCACACCCACACTGGTTGTAGGAAGAATATCAGGCCTATGCAAATGTCCCTGGACATCACCCTACACTGAAAGGTAACCGAAAGGCGGGGTACTACTTCTTCATTAATTTTGTCTTTTTTCTGATATAGTTTTTCTATGTTCTTTCCAATGATACATACTCTTTCTGGTTAAACGGTTTTTAATTTATTCGTTTGAGGAAGGTTGTATTAGCCATTTTACATTAAATTATCTCTTCCTTTTCTGATTGAATGTATAATATTAATTTCTCCCTTCTTTTTTTATCAATGCTTTGATTTTATTAGTTAAGAGCGTGGACGTGGTTAGGTATGTAGCGAACCGTAAGACATTGTGTAAAAGATTACACTTTTTCAGTATTAAAAACCCCCGAACCCTATCAAACCCATAATGTGAAACTTGATCAATTTTACTTGCTTTATGTAAAACTAATGTTAAATTCTCTAAAATCTAAAAAGATGTGGGAAGACTCGGTGAAAATAAGGAAAATAGTCAACTTTTGACCAAACCCGACCGAAATATCCCGCATCTTTTCAGATTTTATAGAATTCAACATTAGTTTTAGACAAATCAGGTGAAACTAATCAAGTTTCAGATTATGCGTTCGGTAGGGTACGAGGGTTTTTAATACCGAAAAAGTGCAATCTTTTGGACAATGTCTTAGGGTTCGCTACATACCTAAGCGTGGTTGATATCTTACTCTTCACTCATAACCGCACCAATACCCTCAAGATTATTCTTTTTTCTTGTTTGACAAATCGATAAATTCCACTTTATGTTGTTAAGCATTACTAACATTTTTATCTTCTATAGTAGAACATGATTAAAAAACAATGACACTTTTGATAACTACGATTATTTCAATATTCACAGTCGCCAATGGTCGAGTTTTACTTTATAATACGGAAGGTGACCAAAGTATTGAGAAATTCGATTGTATCTATTACATGAACGACGACAACGAAGAAATTCCTTATTGCCAACGTTTAAAAGTTGATGACAATGTCGTCCGAAATAGAACAATGTGCGTGAATGAAGATGAAAAAGTTTACATTCATGATCTGATTGATCAAGGCGTCAAGCCAAATGTAGTTGTCAGTTGGAGTTCCAGTGTAGAAATGGCTGACTTATAATGTAGATGAAGTTAGCAGCCGATTCGAGTTTTTCTAAATATTATTCACCTGACAAGGTGTGCCACATATCGTTTGTTGTGTGCCAGATAGAACTCGACGAGTTCTATCAAACGGTATCCTTAGACTTTATACTAACCTCATGGAACGTTTCATAGTTATCAAAAAGTCTTTTTTCTCCATGGGAACAATTTCGTAAAAACTGTATTTCCTTAAATTATTCGTTCTCTCGCACTAAAACTTACAAACAAACATATATTCCTATGCATCTCGACTTGCTCTATCGATTGATATGCTCCTTTCCACCTGTTAACTAACCATTTCAACACACTTGCATGAAAAACGTCGAAAATCACCATTATAGCATAAATTCTTATACATATTCGTTCTACAACGTGTGCCACATTTGAAACCGATTTCATTTGACTCAGAATGAAAAACTCTATCGAATAATGTATAACTCAATATATTTGAATCCATAAAATGGACTTAAAAGCTCTTCAACATCTCTCATGCATATTGTAGCGCCAGCTGCTTAAATTACAAGTCACAAATATGCATGTATTCAGTATAAACCTGGAAAATTAATCAAATCTCATATAATTCTATTATTTCAAATAAAATTCATTCTCAAATGAACTACGGTTTGTTCATATTTGTAATCCTCTTTGAATCGTCGTCTCTCATAAACTGAACAGTTGTGCTTATTATTAATAATTTGCATTAGAGGTTTATGCTACAATTTATAGTGAAGGTGATATTGATATCATTGAATAGATCTCGTTCAATTTTATCAAATAAGATATGGTTGAGTTCAATCTATAATACTTTTTAGCCATTATATGAGATATACCCAACAGGTATGCTTGTGTACTCGCAAGTTTACCTTTCAAATTCATTTAAAACTATGTGCCAACGCTGATATGTATATCATTTGATAGATCTCATCTTCCTCTATGGAATAATGTATAATTGAATGTATTCGCTGCTATATTTTTTATCATATAACCTCAAAAACTGAATAGGTGTAGTTATTATTGAGTTTTTACCTGTTTTATTCATACTCACTTTTGTGCTAGTGTTGATACTTACACCAATCGATTGATCTTACTTTTTGCTATCGAATGATGTATGATTTAATGTTTTCTCTGGTATATTATTATCATATAAGCTCAAAAACTGAACGGGTGTAGTTATTATTGAGTTTTTACCTTTTTTATTCATATTCACCTTTGTGCCAGCGCTCATATGCATGTCATTCGATAGATCTCATTTTTCTCTATCGAATAATGTGTAATTCATTGTAATCGATGCTATATTTTCTACCATATAAACTCAAAAACTGAATAGGTTTACTTATTATTGAGTATTTACTTTTTTTATTTATATTTGCTTGTGTGCCAGTGTTGATACATATACCAATCGATAGATCTCACTTTTCTCTGTCGAACAATGTGTAACTCATTGTCTTGGCTACTATATTGCTTATCATATAACCTGAAAAGTCAACAGGTGTAGTTTTTATTGATTACACACCTTTTTTTATCCATACTCACTTTTGTGCCAGTGCTGATCAATACACTAATCGATAGATTTCATCTTCCTCTATCGAATGATATATAATTTAATGTTTTCTGAGATATATTTTGCTATCATATAAGCTTAACAATTGGACAGGTGCACTTATTATTGCTTACTTACCTTTTTTATTCATATTTTCTATGTGCCAGTGTTGACACATATACCAATCGATAGATCTCACTCATCTCTATTAAATAATGTATAATTCAATGGTTTAGCTATTATATTTTTTACAATAGGAGCTCAAAAACTGAATAGTTGTATTTATTATTAAGTATTTACCTTTTTCATTCAAACTTACTTTTGTGCCAATGTTGATTCATATACCGATCGATAGATCTCATTTTGTGCTATCGAATGATGTATGATTTAATGTTTTCTCTGATATATTTTCCTATGATGCAAGCTCAAAAGCTCAATAGGTGCGCTTACGGTTGATTATTTACTTTTTTTATTCATATTCACATTTGTGCCAGTGTTGATACATATATCAATCGATAGATGTTACTTTGCTCTATCGAATGATATGTAACTCAATGTATTTCCTATTATATTTTTTATCATATAAGCTCAAAAACTCAACAGGTATGCTGATTATTTGTTATGTAACTTTTTGATTCACATTTCACATTTAGATATGTGACAAGGGTTGTACATGCAGTATTTGATACATCACGTTTAGTTGTATCAAATAAGGTATATATAAATAGATTCGATTGAGGGTGTGGGTGTGGGTGGGTGTGTGGGTGTGGTGAGTGGATCGGTATCGATGTAAGTATTATCGTTTTTACTCTCACCCATCACACACCCACCCACACCCTGCCGTCCGCGTGTAATACACAGATAAATATGTATGTTGTTTTTTATTTTAGAACTTAATTCTTAATATGGATCCCAAACATTTCCTTGAAACATTACGAAATAGTGATTGGAATGTAAGACCAATCCGAAATTCATTTATTTTAAACAATATTTTTATTATTTAGGAAACATCATTAAACTTGCTACGCAAAAGGTGGATGGATTGTTTAGATTGCGATATAGGACTTCGTGATCGAACAACAAATGAATGAGTTTTTAACTTTCGAAATAATAAGGTCAAACAAAGCAACATGGAAATTCCAGTCATCGATTTAATCATTGATTATATAAATGGTATCCTTTTCACCCACACCCATTCTGTCGATATAAGTCTGCTGTAAGCTTCTTTTTTCATAGTAACCTCTTTTAAAAACTAATAAACGATTTCCTTTTCCGACAAGTTAGTGGTCGTAATCGTCGTATCATTAATTTAATAAATTTTTCTGAACAATTTACTACAAATTGTGGTGCTACCATTGGTCCTGATGAACCGACAACGTACAATGGTTCTTATATTCGAGATGATTTCTTTCCGGCAAAACATGGTAATGGTATCACGTGAGTGTAACCGACTGATTTGCCTAAAAATTATCTTTTATACATGATGATTTAGAACAATGTTTGTATGTAATTCCAATCGAATTGCCAAACCCAATCAATTCGTTTATAAATCACCACCGATCTTACTCTTGAATGTTGGGAAAAGTGTAATTACCATCGAGAAAAACAAAACAGTAGCAACGATGGTTAAGGATTTACCATTTGCACTTACTATTGGAAAACAACGGTGAGTCATACAATTATATACATAAAATTTTTAAACAAAACTAATATTTATTTTTAGTTATAATCTAGCAGGAGCAATTTGTCCACAAGCAAATCATTTTACTGCTACTATTGTTTGTGCTAAAGGACGATTTTCTAAATATGATGATCTCAACAAATTTGGCGTAAAAAACAATGAAGGTGGCGATGACGTTGCCGAAACAGCAATTTATGCTATTGAAACGCAAGACAATGACAACTAGAACGTGTGTTATTATTTCTTTTTTATTGAGATAGGTTTCGTTTTTCAAATTCTTTTCTTTTTTACTCATACATATTCGTTGATCATTTCATTATATAGGAACCTATGTTATTGTATGTACATATAGATGAGTTCTAGGCGTGTTCCATGTCATATAATGAGGCACATGATGTAGTTGCATTGAAATGATGCACTACAGCTAAAGAGTATTTCGTGTCAAAGCATATAAGTATTCATAATTTTTTACTTTTTTCAGCTCTGATTAGATCACAACTCATTTACAGCCATACCTACACTCTCTATATTATTTTCTTTATGATTTTTCAATCATTCAAAATTCTTACCGTTTGTCTCTCTTATAATTCTATCTTTTCTTGTGTTCTCCATACTTTACTTAGCATTACTCTAGATGTTGAAAACTTAGTTAACTAGCAATGTTTCAATAAAATTGAATAAAAAATAAAAATATCTGACGTGTTTAGGCGATGCAAGTTCAAAAGTTCATACAAATACCAGAAGTACTATATGAAAGGAGAGAACTATATGAAAGCTATCGAATAAAATATATATTACCTGTGGCACAGATTCATATATAAATCGTCTGGGAAAATACCTGTTAAAACATATCCCTTCAAGTTTCGAATACATATTATTGAAATATCGATCCGTATGATATTCATTTATATTCCTGTTGATAGAACAAAGTAAGATCTATCGAATAGTACATGTTCCAATCTCGGCACATAGGCGAAAGCGAATCTGTGAGTAAAACTTGCCATATCTTCTACACCTACTCAGTCCTTTAGATGTTCTATGGTTCAAAATATCATGAAAATATAACTGAATTATAACTCATTTGGTGCAGCTCAAAAAGATATATCGATTGGTGTATGTATCAAGACTGGCACAAAGATGAATATCAATAAAAAAGGTAAATATTCAACAATAAGTACACCTATTAAGTTTTGAGCTTATATGATGAAAAAATATACCAAAGAAAACATTAAATCATACATCATTCGATAGAGAAGAGTGAGGTCTATCGATTGGTATATGTATCAACATTGGCACACAAGTGAATATAAATAAAAAAAGTAAATACTCAATAATAAGTACACCTACTAAGTTTTTGAGGTTATATGATAAGAAATATAGTAGCGAAGACATCGAA
>CAJNOI010000354.1:0-23358 GCA_905250115.1 Adineta steineri | reverse complement strand
ACGATTGTGTGTCTATTATCGATACATTTCTTAGTCATCTGAAAAATCTTTCATATATTAAAATTGATTATTTTGAAAATTCACCACTTGATGATCCATTTTCACTTGAAAATATTATTGAAAAACGTCGTCAAGCATTTCCCATGAATATTATTCATGAACAACTTATCAATGTCAAAAATGATGGAGAAGTTATAGAAATTTGGTTAAAATGATTCTTTTGTATATATTATTTTATTTGTTTAATAATAAATAATAAAAATAATCCTGAAATTAAAAATGTCTTTGTGTGTTTAGGGTGTGGGTGTGGGTATCAATAAAAAAAAGATTTAGACCCATACTCTCGAGATGGTGAATTCGTTCTACTTAGCTTTGCTACTATTAACCACCCGATGAAGATGAACTTGAATGTTGTTACAACTGGATGAAACGCCTTTATATAGTTGATTAAAATAAGATAGACATGGGAGGAATCTCACTTATGATTGTGTCTCAAGGATGAGACAAGGAAGTCGAAGTTTATTTGTCTTATGAATATGATGTCATATATTTTACTCTATTAGTCCTATAAACGTCAGAGGCATCGACACGAAAATGGATGGGTGTGAATATTGAATTTAACACCCACATGCTCACCCGCATCATACAAAAGTTTCACTATCTACGACCTCCATATTTGCACTGAAATCGTTTAGAAGTAAAGGCGCCATCGATTGTGGCTGCTCAACATTACGAGTTTCTGATCGAAACGCACGAATAATACTGAATAGTGTTGGTACTTTGGTCGGATGCCATTTGTGCACAAAAAACCAAATAAGACCAATCAGAGCTATAGTGACAAAGGTAACAGGCAATACAATAAAAGCGATGAGACGTATTGATCGAGTAGACTCTTTTGTGTTCTTTCTTGTTGTTGTATCAGTAGAGGAGGTTAGATCCAACTGGATGAACTGATGTAGCATAAAACGTGATCGACGTGGATAGTTATAGTGTACCATGTGACCGGCATTATAGAAAAGAATGTAAGTTAAATTACGTGCACTTTGAATGAGACCAGCAGATTTACCATCCACAATCCACGGATGTTTTGGAGAGAATGTTCCATTACCAAAATCAAAGCCAGGTCCACCGTTCCATGTCATACCATCAATCATTGCTTCAGTCGCCTGATGATTACAAATCAAGTCATATTGACCACTGAATAGAATAATTGGAATTTGTTGAAGTAAATCAGGCAACAACAGGATCGATAGTTTAGAATGATAAGCTGTAAACGTATTGTGAACAGAAGGCGAGCATCCTGTCCATTCCACTTTATTATTATTAATGTTTATGCTTGACATAACATCTTGTCGACGCAAGTACGATGTGATATACTTTAATTCTGGCGCCCAATTTTTACCACACTCTGGAATCATATCATCTAGCCTGATGTCATATACATTGACACATCTACCTTCTTGATTTTCTTTGTGGTGATTATTCATTGCACCGTTCCCCACTATCTCGGCGAGGAGAGGATAACAAGCTTCTTCGGAGACATGCACCAGCTTGGAAAGTACCTGTTCACAATGTTCGACTTCAATGTTAATAAGATCATAGAGCTCGGAGTTCTCAATGACTAAATTATTTGCTACTGCAAATGGTAAAAATGATTTATACATGGTAACAGGATCAATCCAACCATTTCCAATCAACAGACCACGTAGTTTCAATGCTGATCGTTGTTCAAGAATCGCCTTCGCTATATATGGAATATACTGACCAGCATAAGATTGACCAGCTAAGTAAATGTCATTTTCAAGTAATTCTGGAAAAATCTTGATATATTGATCAAGAAAACCAAGAAACTGATTAGCCATCTCATCAAGTTCATGAATATATGAGTCTGTATCAATGGTGGAAAAGTCAGTACCAACAGGCTGATCTATAAATAGAAGATTAGTGTACAAATGCCATGATCCATCATTTTCGATCATCGTATTTTCATCTTGAAATCGGAAAGGGCCATTTTCCATCCAAGCTCCAGTCAGACTACTACAACCAGGACCTCCATTAAGCCATATGACTGTTCTTAATTTGTCACTAGGATATTTTTTCTCAAAATGCCAAAAGAATAGAGATCCATGATGTTGTGGGTTGACAGGTAGAAGTCCAGCATGCATACGAATAGAAGAAGACTCTTTTGGTAAAAGTGGTAAATCATGGACGTAAAAGTCGGTAGCTTGTAAAGCGAATGTTAGAGGAGCAACGATCGAAAATAAAATAAGTAATTGTGTGATCATGAAAGGCGAAGGATGCATTCTGAATTTAACTAAAAATCTAAAAGAATAAAACAGATTACACAATTTCTTCTTGAAGAACTAAACGATGTTTTAAGTTCTGCTTCTAATGTTAATTAGATTGTGAGTTATTTCCAAAGATAAAAGAACAAAATTTCAGTTCTTTATTTATGTCGTATCTAAAGTTATTATAAAAATACTCACTCGCCTTTAGTAGTATGATGGACTTTAAAAAACGTTTAGTTTTCTGTTTTGTATTTATTATCTAAACGAATAAAATGTGCTGTATAATTGCAAATAAGTGATTTGCTCAACAAAAAAGAAAACTACGTAATGCGAATGAAAGAAATAGTTGTACTGGCCTTTATTGACAATCAAATGAACAAGAGAAGAAAGCGAACTCTTGAAAAATGACGTGTAGATTCATATTCTTATATATATAAAAGATGTTGGGTATTTCTAAGCATACAAATACTGACTTAATCATTCATGATCGATTACTCACTGTATTCTCTTATTTTTGTGACGAAATTTTGCATTATTAAATTTCACCTTTAAGTTTGCCGTGTAAACAGTTGCACTACCGATAAGCAAGCTATATATAACTATGAAAAATTGCCCCGGAGATTTTTATTTCTGTTTTTTGCATAAAAATTCATTTTTGTTCGCTTTCTTCCTTTTTTCTTTCGATTACTCACTTCTTCCACTTACATACATTTTTTCAGAACTGAACAAAATACTCGAAGTACGCGTACTCCATACGATTATGGTCGTACTTGCAGTGATATTCGGCAATATAACTTTTTGAAATTTTAGGTAATGTTGTTTGTAAAAGCATTGGTTTGTTTTCGTGTATTTTGGAAATATGTGCATATTATGTTCTAAAACTAAAAGTCTAGTTTTCCTATTAGGTATTTTAGAACGTCATAACCATCTCTGACATAATCTAATGATACTTGTACTCGTACTTGAGAAAGTCCGTACTTGTCCAGCCTGCATTTTGCGAAGTATAGGATAGGTATGGGGTAAGTATGGGTGTGAGATTGTCGAGTATATACAGCCATACCCCTTTTCCATACCTTTGCGCCCACATCCACCCCTCATGATCGATCTTTAACGCGCATGGCATTCCTGAAGTTCTAGTACATGTTTTTAAATTGATCCCTTATCCATTGAATCTTATTAATAGCGCAATAAAGGTACTCTACGAATTGAAATTGAATGAATTTCTTTTAACATCAACATCATTTTGAAATGAATTTATTCATTCAATAGATGCCAAGACATTTTTACTTATCTATTACAAACTTATCAAAATATTGATTCTCTCATTCTTTTTTAATTAATTTGTTTAAGATATTTAAAAATGAGTACATCATTCGTGATATATACCAAAATATGAACTATACTAAAATTCGAATCCATATCTACAGAGTAATATTAATTTCTTGAAAACTATTTTTGTACCAACACTGATCATGTTTGAATTATTTAGAAAAGAGTATTTATTTGTTAAAATAACGAAAAGATTTACAACCAAATGATTAAATCATAAGCTGGACGAACACGATTTGAGGTGTCTACGTATTCTGTAATAAAATAATGAATTATTCTTTTGAATTGTTTTATAATTTAGGAAAATTCAGACGTAAATCATTTAGACAATTAGAATTTTTTGTTGAATATATCGCCCTGAATGTTTTGTCGCAGACAAATGTTAATTGTTGTAAATCAGGTAAGATTTGAGATAGTTCAAAGAAGAAAGTTGAATAAAATTTTGGTGGATGTGAAGTTGGAGTATAACCTGCGTAGTCCGATGATGATGAATCACTTAAATTGTTATTTGTATGTTCGCGAATAACTAAATTTTTAATTTTGTTTGAATTTTTTTTTGGAAATAAATTTTTTAAATAAACAATAATTGTTTTTGTATTATAACTTCGAATAAATATAGTATCTATATTTGGTGATTGTGCTATAATTTTTTTTAATATCGAATATTGATGAGAGTCTTCTTGACCTTTTATCATACAATCAAGTTCTAATTGTTTCAAATTGTTAAAATTGTAATCGTCTTTAATCGATTGAAATGCGGAAGGAAAATTTTGCGAAATTTTATGAGTAGATATACAAACTGAATGACTGTTGAAAAGTTTCTCTAAAGTTGAGTAGTTATTGACGTGTAAGGAGGATGTATCTTGATTTAATTCAAGATAAACTGGTTTAGGTTTTGGAAGAGTAAAAAATGAATAAGTTTCCGAATGGGGAAACTGTATAATACTGGAAAATCGATGGTCAGGTTGATGAGTAGTGAGAATATTGTAGTTGAATATTTGAAGATGAGTAAAATTATTAGTTAATGATTGAAATTTTTCAAAATTAGATAATTCTTCTGGAGCTTCTCTAACAACTAATGTTAATTCATTAATTTGATTATTAAATAGATCGAATAAATTATTTATTAATTCAAAATTTGCTTGATATAATTTACCATAGTCAATTTCGATCTGTAATTTTTCTAATGTAACTGGTAATTCTTTTAGATTTACATCTTCTGCATCATAATAATCTGATAATAACAAATTTAACTGCACTAGATTTGGCATTGTCTGAAATATATTTAATAGTATATTATTAGAATCAATCCTAATTGAAAGACATTTGATATAAGGCATTTGTTGAATATCATTAAAATAACTGTCTGAAATATATAAACTATTCTGTACGATCAGTTTGGTCAATCTTTGTGATGCATTAGTAGATATAATTTTAAACGTATCTTGATCTGGTACATGAATCGAAATTTCTGACAATGTTGATAAAGATAGAGCATCAATTAGAATAGTACAATTGTTATAATATGGAGGACAGCCAACTATTGTTAATGATTGTAGATTAGTGAGTTGACGAAGACGGAGTGACGGTAAATGAGATTCTATGGCAAATTTAAAAGAGCGTACCAATGCCCCTTGTACAGGTATAATTTTTTCCATTAATAACACAAATTGTTTATAAAATAGATTTATTTGCCTTAGATCAATATCGCATAAATAAGACTGGATAATTCCTTGAAAACGTTGATTTAAGTTACAAAAACCATACAGCATATCGAAATTATGTAAATAGCGGAAAATAAGCAAATGTAACTCGTTAGGTAAAGATTCCAGGTCTTGTCTGTGCTGTTAATAAATGTTAGTGGATTATTATTTTTCTTTATACGTAAAAACAGAATGACAAAAAATCTTGTGCAATAACTCTTATTCACTTGAATAATGTGACCAATAGGAACTACAGGTGTCACTATGCATTAATATCGTTGATGTATGACGATCGCTATGCGTTTTGGCATCTAGTTGAGAAGGAAATTATAGTTTTAAATAAGCGAAATCGATAGTATCATTTGAGACACATCTTTTTATTAAACTAATTTCGGATTAATGATATATTTATTGAAAAAGTAAACGTTACACATTGATACTGTGAAATATCGATTGGATTTCTTCAAATGACAAAAACTGAAAAAGATTCGATTAATTCTCATCAAATTATAAATAAATTAGTCAATATGTATGACTAAGACAGAGTTTGGTAAAATTTAATCGAACAAAAATATTCCAAAATGTGTAAGAGGGTGTGAATGTAGTCAAAAGATTATTTAGCATCACCCACACTCTCTAGATCGTTGAATAATTTCGTAGGTTTTTTGTTATTTTTAAGATTTAAATGATTGTAATCAGTTTCATATTTCCATTAATTATTTAAGTTAATGTGGATTGTTAGTTGCATAAAACAAAAGTAATGAAATATTTTTGTTTATTCCATAAATAGTTAATAAAATAAAATAACATCTGTCCAATGAATATAAAAGAAAATGTCGTCTATCTATAAAAAATAGTTTTTTCGCTGTTAGTAAAATATTGTTTTTAAATATATTCCTGGACAAATGATTAAGAAAAAACTCGTAATGAAATTTTTTTATTTTGAAAAAAAGAAAAAGAAAATTAATATTCAGTTTTCATTTAAACAACATCAAATACAGAATTTTATTTCTGATGTAGAAATAACAGAATAATTACGGCGCAAGTTAGAGATTTTCTTCGGAAGTGCGTCAATGAATGTTGAGGAAAAATTTGCATCTGTTGAAAATATTCAGATTTACGTCAGCAACTCGATTTTATATATATCAAAAAAGGAAATAACAAGTTTATCCTATGTCAATTAGAAAAAAAAATATATTTAACTATATAAATACCCAATATTTTTCATTGTATTCTCTTGAAAAGATGTTTGATATAAAATATCTATTCTATTTTATTTTCTTACAATGGCGTTTCGCTACACCACAAATAAATCTTTATTTTACTAATCAAGTAAGTGAAAATATAAATAATAATTCAGGTGTGCAACACAATTGTTTACGTACTATCAATTTACAAGAGAAGTCTCGTCAACTAATGTCATATTGTTTGAGTGAATCAATATCAAACTTGAATGTTATGAATGATAATAGTTTTCAGACATTGACGTTTGGTGAACTTTCAGAAAAGAAAATAACAAGTGAAAAATTATATCAATGGTCAACACCAATTGATATAATTGAAGATTATCAATTTTATTTAATATCAAATGATTCATCATTAGAAAAACAAGTTTTTTATAATTGTACATTACCAAGATTTGGTTCACATTGTCAATATGAATTTGATAATTATCAACCAGATTATTCATCATTATCTGAAATAATTCACAATTTCTACGACTATGATAATTATCAATATAATCCAACAAATCTAACTTGTTATACTCATTTAAATTGTACACGTAGCAACTTTCCATCATGTTTAGATTGGAGTGAAATTTGTGATGGAAAAATTGATTGCATTAATGGAGAATATGATGAAGAACATTGTTGGCAACTTGAACTAAATGAATGCAAAGAAAACGAATATCAATGTTTCAATGGAATGTGTATACCATACTCATTTCTTCGTGATGATTCTCTTAATCCCGATTGTCTCGACGAATCCGATGAACATATTCCAGAATTTAACAATAATCATGATACATTTCAGCCATTATTTCATTGTGAAGATGTAGTATGTGATAGAACATTTTTAACAAGTTCTTGTGTAAAAAAGCGTCAAGAATTTTTAATAAAATCAATATTTTCAATTAAAAATGATTTTGTATCAGATGAATGTTGGACAGCATTTCAATGTTTTCTTGCAATTCCAAATCAAGACTATCCATCATACGATTATCTACCATCTGAATGTATACAAAAAATTCAAGAAAAGTGTCTAGATATGTTTTTTATTCCAAATATTCCAGTTTTATTTGGTCATATATATACTGCTTATACAAAAAATGATACACAATATACTGAAAATCCGATCATTCCGTATTTATGTTATAAGAAAATTGATTTTGATTATTTTTCTAATACAATTTCAAAAGTATCATTTCAAAATACAACATGTTTTCGTTCGAAATCGATCCAAGAAAATATTTATCCTACACATATTTGGAATGAAAAATATTTTAATGTTATAAATGAATTATACATGAAATTAAAAACCTACAATCCAATTGTTAATTTTCCTTCAAATATCTGTAATAAATCAAATATATATCAATGCATTAATTCAACTAAATGTATCTCAATTAATCGTCTTATGAATACGGTAAATGATTGTCCTTATAATGATGATGAAAATATGTTTGATAGTAATGATATTTATATATTAACAAAAATTAAACAGAATTATTACAAATGTCAAACATCTGATAAATATATTCATCAATCACAACTGCAAGATGATGAATGTCATTGTGGAATCACTCAATTTGATTGGTGTGAAGATTGGCATTCAGAATTCAAAGATAGTTTTCCAATAGTTATATCATTTCAAACAATTTGTGATAAATTTACTGAATTATTTCCAATAGTTACTCAAGAAAAAAATGAAACAGATGAAACAGAATGTGAAAAGTGGGAATGTAATAATATTTATACTCATTGTGATGGACTATGTAATTGTTTAAATGGAGAAGATGAAATTGATTGTAATTCTTCACCAACATTATTTAATTGTTCTTCAAATACCCGTATATGTGTTTTACCAGACACGAATCAATTTACATGCCTATCGATAAATAAAATTAATGATGGAATTGTTGATTGTCTTGGTGGTACTGATGAACCAATACGATATCAAATAGATGATCAACGGGACCACTACTATCTTTTTTATTGTAACACGACACAGTATTCTTCTCATTATATATCCGATGATCTCTTATGTACTGGTAAACCAGAATGTAATAATGGAGATGATGAACATTTTTGTCAAAAAAATCGAACATGTTCTACATCTGGTGGTATTTGTAGTAATCCTGAATATAAATTGTGTACTTCTAACGTTGAACAATTCTTGTGTGAACATGCAAAAATTCGAATGAAGAAAAATATAAAATATTTTGCAATTAATCAAATCATCAAATCACCTACAAAATCAGAAATTAATAATAGAATAGATACAAGAAGACTTTTTCCAATGTCATCTAAAATTCAAAAATCTTTTAAATATGGATCTCATTGTCATCGTGGCCTTGAGTTACGTGTTTGGTTGAACAATTTAACACGAATTACATGTTTTTGTCCACCTAGTTTTTATGGTAATCAATGTCAATATCAAAATCAACGATTAAGTTTAACTCTTCAATTTCAAACATTATCCGATTCTTTGCAAATATCATTTGTAATATTAATTCGATTAATTGATAATAATAATCAACAAATTATTCATTCATATGAACAATTGAATTATTTATCAATTCGAGATTGTAAAACAAAATTTAATTTTTATTTAATTTATTCAACACGACCAAAAGATTTAACAAATAATTATTCAGTACAAATTGATATTTATGAAAAATTTTCATTAATTCATCGAGGAAGTTTATTATATCCTATTCATTTTTCATTTTTACCTGTTCATCGTTTAGCATTTTTTATTAATATTCCACAACGTAATGATAAAAATTGTGCAAATACGAAATGTCATCATGGAAAATGTATTAAATATTTAAATAATCCAAAAACTTTTTGTCAATGTGATCGTGGATGGATTGGTCAAGATTGTTCTATTGAAAATAATTGTACATGTTCATCTGATTCATTATGTATTGGTATAACTATTAATAATCGACCTATATGTATTTGTCCAGTAAATAAATTTGGTTCACGGTGTTTTATTACTGATACAACATGTGAAAATTCTTCATGTAAAAATAATGGCTTATGTCTTTCAAATGACGGCTATATAATAAATGATCATAACTGGATGTGTATTTGTCAAAAAGGTTTTAGTGGGGATCAATGTAAAATAGTTAATAATAAACTTATTATATCTTTTTCAAATGATATTAAATTAAAATTATCAGAATCAATATTTATTCATTTTATTGAAGTTCAGAAAGATAATCCACCAAAACGAGCATCAACATTACAAACAATTCATTCTACACAAAATTCAATAATAATTTATTGGTCACAACCATTTCATCTTGTTTTTATTGAATTTATTAATAAGATTTATTATTTAGCTGTTATTCAAGATGCATATATTGAATCAACAACAATTGTTCAAACAATAAATTCATTCGATCGTTGTGCATCTATTAGTGAATTATTTAATAAGAGTTTTATTCAATTACATCTTATTCGTCGTATTAAATATTATCATTTACCATGTCAAAATCAATCATTAAATCTTTCTTGTTTTTATGATGATGTTCATTTTTGTCTATGTTATAATCATGGTCAAAAACGTTTAGCAAATTGTTTTAAATTTATTCATAATATGACATTTAATTGTTTTGGACAAAGTGAATGTGAAAATGAAGGACAATGCTTTCAAGATTCGCAAGATTGTCCAAAAAGATCGATGTGTATTTGTCGTCCATGTTTTTTCGGTGGTCGTTGTCAACTTAGTACAAATGGATTTGGTTTATCACTTGATGCTATTTTAGGTTATCATATTACACCAAATATTAGTTTTTTAAAACAAACAGCTATTGTTAAATTCAGTTTAGCATTAACAATTATATTTGTCATACTAGGATTAATAAATGGTATTCTTTCTTTAATTACATTTAAGAATAAAACAGTACGTGAAATTGGTTGTGGTTTATTTTTATTAGGATCATCAATAACAACTTTTCTTATAATGATATTGCTTGGATTGAAATTTTTTATTCTTCTTTTTGCACAAATGTCAATTCTATCAAATGAATTATTTTTAAAAATTCAATGTTATTTATTAGATTTTCTTATTCGAATTTGTCTTAATATGTATCAATGGTTAAATGCATGTGTAGCAATTGAACGTGCAGCAACAGTAATACAAGGTACTGGTTTTGTTAAGAAAAAAAGTAAACAAATAGCTAAAAGAATTATTCTTATTCTTATAATTATTATTATTGCAACATCTATTCATGATCCTATTTATCGACGTTTAATTGTTGAAATAAATAATATTGATGATCTCAAGAGAATATGGTGTATAGTTAATTATTCATCAAATTTACAAATATATAATACTACTATGAATACTATTCATTTCTTTGCACCATTTATAATCAATTTTATTTCAGCTATAATTCTTGTAACAAAAAAATCTCGTCAACAAACGAATGTTCATATCAATCAAAAGTATATAGATATTTTACGAGAACAATTTAAACAACATAAACATTTATTTATTGCACCAGTTGTTTTAGTTATTGTTGGATTACCACGTTTAATTACATCTTATCTATCAAAATGTATGAAATCAACTAATGATGCGTGGTTGTATCTTATTGGATATTATATATCATTTATTCCACCGATGATTACTTTTCTTGTATTTGTATTACCATCAAAATTTTATACAAAAGAATATAAAAAAGCTATTGTTCAGTATCGAACTAATATACGACAACGTTTCAACAATATATTATAAAGATGAAATTGACTCATGCTTGCTTCTGTGTACCTCATGATTTATAATTTTCTTTTTGCTTATGGGGTAACTACTCACAATGATCTACCAGTATAAGGATGTGGGTGTAGGATTAAGATTGCATCCCATCCACTAGAGTTCTAAACTGATGGGTCATTTCGGATAGTTTCCTCGTTAGTTTAATGTTGTATTTATATGTCAGTAATTTATTCTCGAATAAAGATTACTAAATATGATATTTTCTATATTTTTTAGTATAAAATGTTTTCTTAAAATAATTTCAGTTTAATCGAATAATTAATATTTTTTCTATAAATGCAAATTATTTCTGTATCTTTTCATTTTTTAATCTAAAGAATCAAGAGAGCGGAAGATTATTAAGAAAATGCCCGATGACATTATTCTATTTTCATCGGCAACATTTCCTTTCTTTTATTTATAGAAACTATAACAGTAAATGAAATACTGTTTTCTTTCCATATGATTTCATCCACAACATACGTGTTACTTCGAAATAACATCATTTACATTTACTCAGTCTAAACTTATTATTCATTCTACTTGTAAAAATTTCATTAAAACGAATTTAACAAAATATGAGTGGCGAAATTTTCTCGAATGAAACTGATTATGATACAGATACTACAAGTTGTACATCAATAGCAACAGAAATTATTTTCTATATTTTCTTATTGTTAGAAATTTCATCAGTTTTATGTAGTTTATTACTCTTCTACTATTTTATTCGTTTACGTGAATATCTCTATCGAGATCACTCCAATATAACGATTCTCTATTTAGTAATTGCTTCATTTCTAGTAACTTCAATCGATATGCCAATAATTATAATACATCTTCAAAATTGTTATTACATTGGATCGATGAAAGATTCATCTGCATTTTGTACCTTTTGGATCTTATGTGATTATATCTTCTATTCATTAAATTTATGGTTAATAGCATTTGCCTGTTTTGAACGTTATCTATCGATATTTTTCAAACAATTTATTATGAAAAATCGAATACGACGTTTTCTTCTATATTATGCATCAGTTATATTCATAACATTATTCGCTGTATTCTGGTATCTATATTTAACACTAATTTATCCATGTGCACAAACTAGTTTTGATTATACACAAATAACATGCGGTGGTTCGTGCTATGAATTTGTTGATGATCCGGTGATTCAAAACATCGATTGGATTATAGCTGTTCTATTACCAACTTTCTTAGTGATTTTCTTCATTCTTATATTGATATTACACGTTCTTTATCAAAGACATAAGATTAGCAGAGTTTCAACACAACGAAATACATGGAAACGTACACACAAGATGTTTCTTCAACTTGTACCAATTGGATTTATATTTTTAGCATTTAATATGCCATTAATTATTGTTGGAATGCTTGGTATTACTAATTCATGGTATTATACGACATTTTACAGTTATACTAATTCGTTTTGGTATTGTTTACCACTCTTGATGCCATTTGCCATTCTGTCTAGACAGAAAGAAATACTAGAACGACTCCGTATTTTGTTTAATTTACAAGGAGCAAACCGAATTGCATCACCCGATGGAACTGCCTAACCGATGCAAATTAGTAAACATCAAAGTGATTCAACAGATGATGATTGCTGTTTATGAACCACTGGATATTTGTATTATATCTTCTTTTAATACTTCATTTCCTGCCTTTTGTATTTCTTAATTAATCGAATGAATCTTCTCTAACAAAAGAAAACAATTTATACATCAAGGAACTCTTCAATAGATGAGTCAAACTATTAAATAAAACTCACACGAGCATTATTTTTACGCAAAACTTCACACCTCTTATTCAATCTTCAGATGTTTTTTCTTTTATTTTCTTTAGAAATTTACGGTATTTGTAAAAATAAAATGATTTTGAATCCAATCGTTCAATTTTCTACGTTCAGACACATTGTTTTTTACTACGATCTCTTCTCTTTATTTCAATCAAATTTTTGCATTGTCTAATCAATTGTGTTTATTACAGCATGAAATAATTCATGAAAATTATACGGCAAAGAATATATAAATTTGTTTTTGAAGACAATAAGTTACATTAAAAACGACTTGAGTTGTCGGTACCAGTGGCATGCCGAACGAAACTTTAGCGATTCAGTGAACTGTTAGTAATCTTATACGCAAGAGAGCCAACAGGTTGTGGTCGCCACACGCTGTACCACAAGCAGGCGAACATTTGGATACCCATAAAAATGCATTATCCAAAAACTCGGTTTCTACCAGTTCACGTCACTTCTCTCAATCCACACCACCTTCAGTAAACTGAGCAAATGAGGCGCACATTTGAATTCCCGGCATTGAAATACCTCAAGAAATGTTTTTTTCGGAAAATCGCTTTTCAATGTTTTTTTTGACCTTTGACCCCTCTTCACTCCCCTCCACACGGTCATCCAACAGATTTCAGATTCCAAGTCCCCGCATCGAAATACCTCTCGAGATGTCTTTTCCGGAAAATCGATTTTCGATGTTTTTTGACCGTGCGGACAGACAAGCAAGCAGACAATTTATGTTTGCAAGACTCTTCTCTACGAGAAAGAGAACTAACGACCAAAATACACAAAACAATTCGAAAAGGCTGTACAATCAAAACTGCTCCATTGATTCTTGCTTCACTGTATATAGAAATCAACAAGACATTATTGATTTCTCATTTCAGCCTCTACCATTAACACTGAGTACAATATTGACAAAATATAATACTGTTTTTTTTGAATGTCTAAAAAAGAAAACCTTTATTTTCTTTCAAATAGGTGTGGATGTGGATGTGGATATTGTAGTCATCATACACCCACACCCTTAAGATGGTACATGAAATATTCTCTTCTAATGTCTAGAAAAATTCGATCAGCTAACAACAATATACATTAGAACGACGTGTTATGTCTTATCTTTTTTGTTTTCAATAAATATCCTTCTATTTCAGATCAATCTTTATGTTTTTTTTTAATATGGATGATCCTTTCTTAAAAAGAATCTTATCAAAAGATCTATCAGTAAGAGTTTTTTTCTTTTGAAAATATTTGAAAAAATTTTCTTTTATATAGATGGCTGATTTACATCGTTTAAAAGATGAAACTGGCAAAATATTAGCATCACCAAATAACGATTCGAAAGTTGGTGTGAAATATAATTTGCTACAAAGTATTTTTGGATTATGTAAATCATACAGAAAAACTAGTTATCAATACAGCAGGTGCATCGGTTAATGGTAATAGTAAATGTATGGTAAGCCTAAATTTATTAGTTCTAAGATGAATCGTTGGATGCACGTGAATCTCTATATTCTAATGGTGTTTATTACTGAGAACAAGCGATTCTTATTAAACTGGTTTGATTCGATACAAAAATGCATTGCATATATATATTATTTGATAACTTTTTTACTACACTTATCTTATTTAGGTCAAGTCGTCAGAATCAACTACGAGAGATGAAAGACTATAGTTAAATGAAAATCGTCTCCGTCCAGTTATATTTTTAGTCTTTTATTTCTAACTATTGTACTTCTTCTTTACTACTTCGGTTAATTGCTTTATTTATCATATTTCTATTTTTCATTTTCACATTCAAAGTAACATTTCACTTTATTATAATCTCATATTAAACATTTAAATATGGATTAAGAATGATGATAAAGAAAATTATTTACTAATTGACATCTGAAGAATTCTCAACATACTAAAATTAGTTCAAAACTTATTTTTGATTACGTGATACATTTGAAATAATAGTTGATAATTGCATTTTATCATCAGCTTCAGTTAACTCGAGTTCGTCACTTATATTAAATTGATTTTATTGAACGCAATTCATCTGAGTCTTCTCAAACCAATTGCGTTCAGTGAGGTGATTTTTGATCAAGCAATGTCATTTTTGTTGTATCAATATTTCATAAAAGATCACCAATAGAACAAAATAAATGCATTCAACTAATTTATTATTATTACGACTACTCATTTCACTATTTCTATTCTTTAATGCTTAATTAGTACGCGTCAATGCAATTGTCGAAGATTTGGATCACAGTAAAACTTGATGATGTGAGGTTAATCATGATTATTATAATTATCACCAAATAGAGGTGGGGAAAATGAATTCAATCAAGAAGTTGACAAATGTATTTATTCACTGAAAATACAACACATACGTCTCAGTACATAAAGAATCTCTTTTTTATGTTGTTTAGGGATGCAACGGTGATCGGTGTGAATCGGTAACCATTCCATCTTGAGAGTGTAGATATGGGTATTTATCTCATCTATCACTAACGTCCACTTCATGTATTCCGACGTTTAACATGATCTTACAGAAAGAATGATACTTCGTATTTGAAAATTGTTCCAAAAATGTCAGAAAATATCTTTAAATATAATTTCCGCATTAAATGGTCAACGTTCATGGAATTAGCAGATGAAATTGGACCATATTTATACAAAAATGAGACTTATTTAAGACAGGCTATACCAGTACATAAACGAACTGCCTGTACTTTGTATTTATTGGGATCTACGTCTGAATTAAGAACCGTAGGTAACTTCTTCGGAGTAGGAAAAACTATAGCTGCTGCAATTTTACATGAGTTTTGTAATATTCTAGCTGATACATGTTTTCATCGCTTTATTAAGTTCCCAACAACCGACGATGAAATTAAAGATACAACAGATGAATTTTTAATTAAATCCGGCTATCCGATGTGTATAAGGTGTCTTGATGGTACATATATTAGCATTCAACCTCCATCTGGAGAAGAATGCGACTACTACAATTACAGAAACACCACTTGATTATAATGCTGGCGGTAGTCAACTCCAGTTTACAATTTACATATGTTAATATAGGGGCACCTAGTAGGTGTAATGATTCATCTGTATTTACATGTTCAAAGTTATATGGAGTTATGCAAAACCAGATGTATGCTAATCAGTATATTATGATAGATAATGTTAAACTTCATGCTCATCTGATAGTAGATTCAGCATTTCCTTTAAGTACAACGTTATTAAAACCATATTCTGATCGTTCACAAATGCCCAAAAAATATTCTTTATTCAGTTACAGGCTGAGTCGTTTTAGGGGGTTCGGGTCATTTAGCCGACAATCATTTCACCGACCGATTGTTTCACCGACAGGTACCTTTCACCGATAGGGTACCTTTTGACATCCCAGTTGATTTATATATACGCTACTAAGTCCAGTATTCTAGGACATAATGTAGGTGTGAGTATATACTCATCCCATAACACATCCACACCCACACCCACATAAATATCGTTTACTAATTCGTGAATCACTTGCTATACTCAAACATAAATCAACATTAAATCGCACAGTACAAAGTGCACCATTAATAATTTATTCAACAGGAATAAAACAAAAGAATAAAGTAAAATTTAAAGAAAAACATGATAGACCATCACCCGGGTGAAAGTTTTGTTAGATCTCTTTTTTGTTAAATAGTTTATTTGATAAGTAACAAGTTTAACGACTAACTAATTCACACACACACTAACGTAAAACATAATCTCTCTCTATATATATATAGACTAGCTAGATATTTCCCACATCATATTATGGAAAAATACCTGAGTTATATATATAAGAAATCTTAACTAGGAATATACCAAAGGGAACATATCGAGGACGCGCAACAGAACGAAAGAAAATCACATACATAGAAAAGAAAAAAAAGAATATATATATGGGATAATTCCTTGTAAATGTAATAAGGAATATTCCATTACAGTTTTGTTTTTACTGCAAAATTTTTCGGTAAAAACAAAACAGAGTGAATCACAAACGTGTTACAGTAAATAGTAATGATTCATATACATATACATATATATATATATATGTTTTGTCTATCTTGTAAATTTTGTTTTTCTCAAATTATATTGTATCTGATGATGAATTAAATTTGAAACGCGTTATACATACATTTAAAATTCAAATAAATTTTAATGAAATGAAATTTAAAGTTACTGTCAAAATCATTATATATTCCTTGTAACAATTCTTTTATTTTATTTTAAAAGATTTTCGAAATGTGTGACATTCAATACAAGTAATCGTTTATTTTATATTGATTTCATAGATATCATTTATTTTTCTTCCCTATCGAACTGAAAAATATATCAAAAGTTGGAGAAATATATAAAATATGAATAGTATCAATCATTTTTTCTGAAAAGGACAGACTCAGCAACGCTTATAGGAAATCTTCTCCGTTTTTGTAGAAAGTGCATTTTAATGAAGTATATGATTTATAACTATATAGAATAATAGGGAAAATACGTCAGAAATAAATACCTCAGGGGCGTAAGTCAGGTGTCAGAGCAGGGGGGGGGTGCAAGGGGGTTGCAACCTTTTTTTTCTATTTTGGCGACCAAAAAAACGAAATTTTCAAAAGTAGGGGGGGCGCAAACCCCTTTTTTCCTATTAGTTTTCGAAAGCAGGGGGGTATTGCGCCCCCCCCTATTTATGCCACTGAAATACCTTTTAATGTGAGGATGAGGCCATAAGAGTATCATCATCAGTTGACATCTATAGTCTCACCCACACCCCCATGACTATTCATACATTTTATGTACTTTATTTGTTGTTAATGAAACATATTTTACAAGTCACAAAAAAAAAGAATTATTTACTAAAAGTCATTTTACCATCAAAACTTGTTTCAGTTACCATCAACTATAAATTGTTGTATTCGGTCGTTGTTTGTATCCACAACATAAAGATTATTCTGTTGATCAAATGATAAATCTTGAGAATACATGCCTGGTGTGGGTCCGCTCCCATATTGTTCACCAACAACAGTAATACCTTCTGTTGCATTTGGCGACCAACGCGTTATTCGATGACTTCCTTCATTCGTCACATATATATTACCCATATAATCAACAATCACACCTATAGGTTGAGACAATGAATTGGGATTTCCGCCAGAAACCTGTCCGGGAGCAACAAGAATGCCTTTACTGGCATTTTTCATCCATTTCATTACACGATTATTCCGATAATCTGCTACGTAAATTGAACTATATCCATCGACGAAGATATACCGAGGTTCATTAAATTGATTGAAATGATTTCCCGATTGATATTGACCTGCTATACCTGTACTCATTGTACCATATTTATCTCCTTCTTGCCAACGTATGATTTTATTCAATTGAAAGTCAGAAGTATAAATGTCTCCATTATTATCCGTTGCTAAGCCGTAGCAAAAGACAGGGCGCATTAATACTTGCGGAGCATGACTATTTTGACGAGACCATCGTATCACTCGCAGGTTACGATAGTCACAAATGATGATATATTTCTTCTCTTTATCAAGAATTACATCTATTGGTTCATTCAATTGATCTATTGATATTCCTTGTCCTTTTTCGCCTACCACAATTTCACCACTGCTCGCACCAAGTTCCCATCTAACAATACGATGGTTCCCGGTGTCAGCAATATAAATACTATGATCATCATCATCAACATAAATACCACGAGGCTGATCTAATTGATTTAATTCATTTCCCCGTCCGTTTCCTCCAGCAACAGTAGATGCATTCTGTTTCCATTTCATATTGTTATCACTGGTAGTAGAAGTAAGTAATTGTTCTATAAAACATTAAAATATATTTTAATTTCTTTTCTTTTCTTTTGATCTAAAAATTATTTCTTAAAAATAGGATATATTTTGCTTTGTTCAACAGAATGTTTTGATATCACTTTATACAAATTACGAGAATGTAGTTGGATGAGTTATGAATTCGATACTACATTCTCATTTATCCTTCAGTGAACTTTTTAATATTATTCTACAGAAGTATAATGTATGACTATCAGCTATTTTATGCCATTATTCGAATGAAATATTTAAGATTGAATAAGAAACTAGCTATTTTTAACAGAATCATACCGCTTGTGAATGTTGTTGTTGTTGTAGTCGTTATTGTTGTCGTGGTTGTTGTAGTAGTTGTAGTAGTCGTGGTCGTTGTAGTAGTAGTTATCGTCGTGGTTGTTGTTGTAGTAGTTGTAGTTGTAGTAGTAGTCGTGGTCGTTGTAGTAGTTGTTGTAGTAGTCGTTGTAGTAGCTGTAGTTGTCGTCGTCGTGGTTGTTGGTATTGTTGTTGTTTCTTTTATTTCTGCTGTTGTCGCTAGCGTTGTTATCTTTAAGGCTTTTCTCTCTCTCTTTGTTTTGTTCGCTGTAATAGTTATTGTTAGAATAGTTATAATTATAAGAATAAAAATAATGAAAAATACTATCCAAATAAATCTTCTTCTTCGAAAATGTTCATATCTAAAATAAGAAATTCTTTTCATAATCTATTTTAATTCATAATATATGCATACAATCTTTGTAATCGTGTTGTACTAGGGTTAACTACTGGGGACTAAAATATTCAAAAAACAAAATAAGATTATTTTCTTTTTATTTAATACATTACTTCATCAGGTCCAACTTTGTTATTGATATTCATGGTTGTTGTTGTATCCAACCTTCAATATTAATATAATTATAGAAAACATAAATAATCTCATTGAATATTTATTTTTATTTATGAGATTTGATATGTCTCATTAACAAATGGATTTAAACCAAAATAAAATAATGTTAAAATAAAGTTTTGATTTATTCTTATGTGGGATAATTAAAACTAATGTGAAAATGATTTAGTTTTTCCTACTTGTTATGAATTAAATAGAAATTATTTTTCATGTGTTAAATAAAAACAAGTTTTATCTTAAATAATCAGTTTAGCATGTTGTCAGATTTGCAACAAAAAAAAATCCTATATCAATATCAACATTAATCTTATTTCTTTTTTCACAGTCAGCTTCGCATAATGTATTGGCAGATGTGAGTTTCCTTTAATGTAAAAACTCTCTTGAATAAAATAATATTTATTATAATTATTTATAACAGCCAAAAGAAAAGAGAAAATCAGGGAATGACGTCAAATTCTGTGTAAGATATATTGAGAAGGATTAAAAAGAATACAATATTTGTTGTTTGAAAAATATTATCTTTAATGCATTCAACACGACTCATTTTTTTAGGAAAACGTTTCCAGATGTTCATTTTCATGAACACCTACCTTCTAAAAAAAAAGTAAATTTAATGGTTGCCTCAAAATCTAAATACAACGTTCGGCCATTGGATCACTTTATATAATGCTAAAATAAAAAAAAGTGTATTGTTTAACATTGTTAGGGTGTAGGTGTCGGTATGAGTTTCATATTGGTTTTTAATGATTTTTATTCTAGAGAATGCTATTTCTCACGAGTAGGTGTTGATATAAACAAGAAACCTCTCATTTATAAAAACAATGAATAAATATGTTTTAATTAATGATAATAATTATTAATCATAAGCTATTATTTTCTTGAAAACTTTGATAGAACGCCATGAATGTGTGTTTGGATCTCATATTCATCTCATCCGCACTCTGGATTTTTTCTTCTGAACTATTCAATACAACGCACACTTCGTGTTTATATATATTTTATTAGTTATTTATTAATATAAGAATCGAAAACAAATAGTAGTTAATAATGTAATTAGAAATACAGCCAACTATTTTCTTTGTCTTGCTCGATTGTAGAACTATTATGATCTGAGCATCGGAATACTAAAGACTGGTGAAGTTTAATGTAGCTTCTAAGCCTTCATGATCTGAAACCATTAGTATAGGATTGTTTTGATTCTTTTCATCGGCAGAAACTACAGTTGAACTAGTTGTAGAAAAATGTTGATTAGTTAGAATATAATCAAAACGAATTAATCTGGCAAAGGTCGCTGCAGCATTGGGAGTAGAGTCTATTAATCCATTAACTGATAGAGATACTAGCATATCATTGTATTCTTTGCTACCATATTGTATATTTAAATCTCCACATAATATAACCTTATGACCAGTATGATAGGTAGTGATATGATTATTAATTTGTTGAAGTTGTGTTGCACGAATTCCACGTAAAGGTTTTGCATCCAAATGAGTATTAATAACAATTAGATCTTCATTTGTTTTTGTAATTTTACAGCACATATAGCCTTTACTAGTTGCCAATTCAGCTAAACTGTAATTATTGAATGGCTCTTGATGGCAAGCTTCTATCTTGTGAGCAGATAAAATTAGACAACCACTATCTTGCACGCCAAACCATGGTGTATTAGCTGTATAGCTATATGGATACTTGGATTTAACTGTTTCTATTAAGTTGGTTCGCTGTTGAGAACCATAATTTAATAATAAATATGGATTACATACAAACACCTCCTGTAAACATATAATATCATAGAGCTGAGTAGAATCATCCAATAACCAAGTAGCAAATGTATTTAATCTTTGAGCTGAATATCGTCCACCCACTAATCTATGACACCATAAATTATATGTTAATACTCGACAACTATTCTTATTCATATTGTCAACAGAGACATTTACTACCGACTGGACTGAATTTGCAGCATACATGTCAGATCTAAAAGTTCAATTCAATTGTTAAAATATATACTTATAAGTTATCTTGAGGATGTGAATGAAATAGAATACCCACATCAATACGGTCAAATAAACTTAGTTCTAGAATAAATTTGAAGAGAAATTTAAATTTAAGGGCTACATATATTCGTTACACGCGTCCTACACTCACACGCAAAGATAGTGGCAATGATTACCTGTAGTCAAAGCATGTAAAGAGAAATAAAATGATTTGCTGTTTTTTCTTTTTTTTCACGTCTATATATCTTTTCCTTTCTCGTGTTTTATTTGACGCATAACAGAACTGACTAATATTTCAGATAAATACAAAAGCATATACTGGAGTGTGATAGAAAACCTTGCACAACTGGCAGAGAAGAAAAAAAGAAACGCTTGTCATGCTTTCTGTTGGTTTAAGACTTGCTCAACCTTCGAATGGCTTGTGTAACACTTAAAAATGAGTAACAGAGCCAGTTTGATTTCAGTCTTGTGATGGCCTTCAGCCGTGATACATCATTCTCTTTCATTTATTCTCTTGAGTCATATACATATGATCAAGCATTATTTCTGCTTGATATATATATGTGCTTTAATGTGTACAGAGATTCAGTTTTCTTGTTACTTTTCATTTGTTTCGCTTAAAATAGATAGATTATATCTTCCTTTATGAAGAGTGTAGGCGTGAATAAGACGTTCGTTTTTATTATACCTATATCTTCGGTTGATGATCAGTTTTCTATCAAACGTGTAAACATCGGATTCAGTTTGATTTCGAAGGTAAAAAAGTCAGAGCTGTACATATACATATATAGAATCCATTAGATCACTACTTATATTATTGAAGTATGAGACACAGTTCATCCGCTTATTTATATTGTATAAATTACATATCTGTTCTTTTAGATTGTTAATAGAAACAAAAGATATCATAAAGATAATAATATTTCTAATCATATATACACCACTTTTGAAAGAGATGAAATAACAGTCGATAATTCTCTGTAGAAGTTATCAAAACCCGGCATTTTCGATTATATATAGAGAAAAATAAACACTATTGTTATTACTTTTGTAGTATTTTTGATTAACTAACTCTATATATTTATTGTTTCTTTTTATCTAAACTATGAAAAAGTCCAGATAGTAACCATATTCGGTGTAGTTTTATCAATAAAAGACGAACTCGATGATATTGGAGTTGTACTCAATGACAAAATGCAATATGAAACTTCAATTTTCGGAAAACCAATAGAAGCCTTTGTACGAGAACCACAACCGGAGCTGCTTAATGATGATCACGGAGCAAGGTGGGAGTTCGGCTATCTTGTAGAGAATTTGTTTTAGGTATGAGGGTGTGGGTGTGACTGTGCTTGAGAGCAGGACCCGCACGAGCAGTGAGATGTAGGAGAGTGTACACCTCGCAATAACTGGAAGTTTTTGTTTTTGTTTCAGCGGCGAGAGCCTATCGGGAACAAATAGTGTGTTTTTTTGGCAAATTTTACTCTTAATACCCTTTGACATCTCAAGACTTTTTA
>CAJNOI010000353.1:21837-67255 GCA_905250115.1 Adineta steineri | reverse complement strand
AATTATTAATCAAATCAACAGTGAGTGTATGAAGTTGACTAAAACGACCATCAAGAACATAAAGTAACTGTGAGAAATGTTGAATTTTGATATTTAATACCAAAAGACTTGAAGATGAAAAACTTCGAGATGGAAAATAAAATGATAAAGGAACATAATTTTCATACAATGATTCAGAAAATATTAAATGTGTTAATTTGTTAAATATAGAAAAAATACAACTGCATATTTTTACTATTGTAAACCAATAATTTTTATCTTTAGGAGTTGTTATAATGAGTCTTGTTATTTGTTTTTTAAAAATACCAGTTGAAAACCTTTTATCTAAATATATAAATTAAGATAATTTTTGATAGAAACAAATTATTTTTCGAAATAGTATCTGTATTCAACTGGTTTTTTTCTCTAAAGAACTTTCTTAAAAGTAAGAGAAATTGTTTTTGTTTAAATCTAGGTTTGTATTTAGTAAGACTGCTTTCTTTCATAAAGATTTTTATATATCATTCTTTTGCGAATTCCTATATTGAAACAGAAACTAGAAAAGTACTTTCTTATATTCAACAATCTATTCAGTTGCATTAACGATTTTAAGATATTTTCTATTTTTGTTTAAAATTAAAAGAATTTCATTTTGATTTTCTTACCAGTAAAAAGACGTCTAGCTGTCTTTCCGCTGGTATTATATAGACCAAGTCCATATAGATTAGGATAATCTGCAGCACGTAAAATATTTTTTGCTAATGATGATTCAAGATGAAGTAATTTGATTTTTACAGAAATATCAGGTAAAATTTGTAAACAAAATCGATTAAGTATAACATTTGAAGAAAGTTTATTAAGAAATTTATCAGATGACCATGTAACAAAGTTTATATTGCTTGTAAATAATGGATCATGTATTATTCTATTCAATCGTCTATTTGTAACACCATGAAAAGAATGAAGTATATCAAAATTGTCAAGTTTTTTAAAAATAATCAAAAGAATTTCATCGGGTAAATCATCTAATTGAACATATGAACATTCCATATTTATCTTCGTTTCTCTGTTTGTTGCATCTGAGAAAAGTCAATGTTTATATACGATCAACATAATCGACCAATCAACACAAAGTTAAGAGAATATGTTCATTGAGCCTGTTTGACTGATACCGTCAAGAAGAACAATAACGCAGTCATTTTTGAATAGCTGAAAGAATATTTTTACTTATTAAATTGTCATAGGATAAAGACGAATAATTTTCTTAGAAATTATATAATGATTCATAATGATACTTTATTTAGAAAAGAAACAAGTATATTGTGTTCTATTATTATCTATCATAAGATGTAGTACGAATATCATAAATCCATTAGGAAGAGCAGTAAAGATAAATGAAGGAATAAAAGAGTAGATGACTGCTATAAAACACATCGAGTTTTTTCAAAATTCAAAGGCTTATTTTATTCAAACTTTCGATAAAAACTTTCACCATTATCAAGAAGAAATTTACAAACAGACAACATGAAAAAAATGACAATTTTTTAACAATAAAATGAAAATAAACAATATATAGTGTAGACTATAGTGTACACTCTAGAATTGATTGCACCTATTGTTGTTGTTAAACTTCACGCATTTTCATTTCATCAATGATCAATTCAAATATTTTATCGCTTTGTTCTGATAAATTGTTTAACCTACAAACAAAAAATACAAAAAAAACATTATTAAAAAATATTTTACTAATAAGTGTTTGGCTCAACTGTTTTCACAAACGAGTTGATGTGTAGTAGCAACTCTTTAGGTAAGTTTTTATTATGATTCTAAAAGTTGAAATAAAAATATCACTTAGACGTCAGAAAGATTTGCTCACATATATTTTGATTTTAATCTTGTTTCCCTCATTGGTAACAATTAATTCAATTATACAGTTTTTAGCATCGTAGTCAACACGATATTGGTGTTTAGAAACTTGAGCTGATTGAATAATATCTAACGGCATCTTTGAAATATAAGAAATCAAAAAATAATTTACGTACAGTTTCAAAGAAAGTTCTCTTATTACCGAAACCTTAAATTCATACGCGATTAACGTATGTATGAAGAGAAACATATAGTCAAATTCGTGACGAATTTCACCAAGGTTAAAATCACGTATTTCTCTGAATAATAAATCCATAATGAATTTAACGATTAATAAAGAAAAACAAATAGAAATCAGTTAGTCATAGAATATGTTACTAACACCATCTTTATTTTCGTTTTAAATCATACCATTCTATGGCGAATATTGTTTTCCGTATGAATAGAAGGCTGAATTATCTTCTATTACATCACATAATGACATCAAGTATAATTATTATTCTTTCGTTCTTTATTTTTAAATAAATAACATGCAATTATTTATTTCATCAAAAATTCATTTCAAATATTCAAGAGAAAAGTCAGTTTTTCTTTGTAAGCACGTTTCTTCATCACATATAAAATATCGATTTAAGTGCATCTAATATTTTGATTACGTCATACTAATGACTAATATCTATTTTTTTCAATATCATTCATTTAATTTATATTATTCATCAACGAAATAAGCATTGATAAAAACAACGATTTTATTCGTATTCATATTTCTTTTTTTTTCTTTACAGCACTTTTTAATCGATTGAACAAGTTATTTCCGTATTAGACAACACATATTCAGGAAGTTGTTCGTTTCAGAAATTTATAATCTATGGTGGGTGTAAAAATTATTGGACAAATAAAGGAAGTCTTCCGGTCTAATATTATTCATCATGTGTATTCCATTGAGATTGTCTATTTACTCGGTACTACAACGTTTACCGGAGCACTAAATTCATAAAAAAAAGAAAAGAAAAACTAAGCTTATTGCTTTGATTTTTTGTGTTAATAACAACGATGAGCAAGTGTCATTTCTTCTTCTTCTTTTTACGTCAATTACGATCGTAAATCATCATTCAATGTTGTATTATTATATATCAGAAATTTTCTTTTGTATTTATCGGATTTTGTCAGGGAAAAGAGAAAAGAAAATTGACATGAATTTTAATCGATTTTGTTCTCTATGTTGTTTTATTTCTATAATATAATGCCAATATACCATCATTTTATTATGCTGATAAGAATAAAAAAAAAGTGTTCAAGTGCATATGCAAAGCATACAATAGAGAAAAGAATTGGAGAAAAAAAATTAGAGAAGGTTATTGCTAGTCAGGATGTTTTCAGAACAACGAAGAGAAAAGAGAAGAGACATCATTGAAAAGATCCAATAATCATTGATTGAACACCGTTAGAAATAGAAACATGGATAAAGGTTTAGGAACATTATACCATAAACTAACTAATTTCTTTCATACAAATAATTCAACATCATCTTCATCAAATGTACCTTCTGCAAATGAAATTGGTACATCACTTCCGATATCAACATTTTTTGATCGATTAATACCATCATCAGCAACATCAGCAACTACCACACATCAGAATGAACGACGTCATAATACTTCACGTATTTCTCGTCAAATATCAATTAAAACAAATGACAATCAATGTTCACCACAAACTTTTCCATCTTATATACAACAAAAAACAACATCAATTAAAATACCTAAACAACAACAACAACAGTAAGAATATTTTTATGAAAAACATTGTCTTTCTTCCCGTATGAAATGATGATTTTATTCTTATTTATAGTGTTGTTGATGAAGAACGAACGAAAAATCCTGAACCAACATCATCTATACCAGGAATGGATGATGAAGAATTTCGTCGTCGTGGAAAAGAAATGATTGATTATATTGCTGATTATCTACTTCATATAAGGTAGATAAAAGAAAAGATTTAAAAAATATATCTATTTTAATTAACTAATAGTGATCGTCGTGTGACACCTGAAGTTGAACCTGGTTATTTACGACCAATGTTACCGAAAAATGCACCAGAAAAAAGTGAAAAATGGGAAAATATAATGCAAGATGTTGAACAAGCTATTATGCCTGGTATAACACATTGGCAACATCCACGTTTTCATGCCTATTTTCCTGCTGGAAATAGTTATCCATCGATCCTTGGTGAAATGTTGTCTTCTGGTCTTGGTATTGTTGGTTTTTCATGGGCAGCTAGTCCAGCATGTACAGAATTGGAAACAATCATGTTAGATTGGATTGGTAAGAAGAAAACATTCAATAAGTTTTAATATTCTAATTAAATATTTAATTAGGTCGTATGATCGATTTACCAGTTGCTTTTCTTCCATTTGATCCAAATCATGATTATGAAGAAAGTGATAATGAATCTTCTTCTCAAACTGATGAAGATGATGACATAAATGAAGATCATTTACTTAATTCAGTCAAAAATGATGATGAACAAAAACAAGCTGAACATATTGGTGGTGGTGTTATTCTTGTAAGTGAATTTTCGGATATTTAATTTAAAAGAAAAAAACGTTTATTTTTCTATTTCATTTCATAGGGCTCAGCAAGTGAATGTATTCTTGTTGCAATGTTAGCTGCTCGAACAAAGAAAATTACCAGTAAACGTCTAACTGATCCATTAATTGAAGATGGACAAATTTTAGCGAGACTTGTTTGTTATACATCAAAACTGGTAAATTTTCAGCAAAAGTATTTAACTATTTGTTTTTTATACAAGGAATTATTTATTTTAAGGCACATTCATGTGTAGAAAAAGCTGGATTAATTGCAATGGTTCGTGTTCGTCAATTAGCTGTTGATGAACATTTTTCATTACGTGGTAAAACACTTGAAGAATGTATTCGAGCTGATAAAGAAAAAGGATTAATTCCATTTTTGGTTTGTTAAATAGTTTGTTTTTACATAGTTTTAAAAATAAATTTTTATTTTTAGGTATCAGGTACATTAGGTACAACATCATGTTGTTCATATGATAATCTTAAAGAAATTGGTGAAATATGTCAACGTGAACAATTATGGTTCCACGTTGATGGTGCCTATGCTGGTAGTGCTTTTATTTGTGAAGAATTTCGATATATAATGAAAGGATTAGAAGTAAGATTTAATTTTAATAAAAATCTTTTTTTCAGTACTTTACATATCTTAAGTATGCGGATTCATTCAATACAAATCCAAATAAATGGTTATTAATGAATTTTGATTGTTCATGTTTTTGGTAAAACATTATAAAAAAAGATTGTTAGAGTAGAAGACAATATTTAATTATAGGGTTCGAGATAAATTTGCATTGATTAATGCAATGTCTGTTGATCCACTTTATCTTCAACATAAACATGCTCAACAAGCAGTTGATTATCGAGTAAATCAATTAATTCTTATTTAATTTTTCATGTTATCTTTCATATCTATGTAGCATTGGGGTGTTGCTTTAAGTCGTCGATTTCGTTCACTAAAACTTTGGTTTACAATTCGAAGTTATGGTATCGAAGGTCTTCGTCATTATATTCGAGAAGTATAGAAAAAAACATTCATCTTGAATTTTAACATAAATTTTCTCTGATTTAGCATTGTCGTTTAGCAAAAGTATTTGAATTATTGATTAGTACAGATTGTCGTTTTGATATTATTGGTGATGTTACATTAGGTCTTGTTTGTTTTCGTTTAAAAGTATTTGAAAATATACTTTTGTATTTAATTATTCTCTATTATGAATTTATTTTAATCCTAGGGTAGTAATAAATTAAGTCAAAAATTACTTTTATCTTTAAATGATTCGGGCCGTATACATATGGTTCCATCAATGGTGAATGATTTATATATAATACGTTTTGCTGTTTGTGCGAAACATGCAACTGATGATGATATGCATGTAGCATTTCATATTATACAAGAACATGCTGATAGTGTTATTGCTGAACATCGTGCTCAACGTAATGGACGACAATCAGCATCAGTTGATTCTCTTGAATCAGCTATTAAACAAGCTTCTATTACAAATCTTGATCAAGATATAACTGTATCAGAAGAAGTTATAAATCCAGAACCATCATTAACAGAAACAATATATTATCCAATTACTAAAGTTCGAGTAAATATATGAAATTAGAAATGAAAAAAAAAGCAAATGAATTATTCATATATATTTAGTCGAATACGATAACAACAATGACACCACATCATCGTGTTACATTTGAAAAACCAATATCAAATTTATTAAGAGATAAACGTCCACGTCCAATGTTTGTTCGCATGGTATCTGATGCAAAATTATACTATCCAAAACGAAATGCATCACAATTATCTCGACAAACATCATTAGTATCAGCACGAATGCGAAAACGTATACAGAGTGAGTCAGGAAATCATGCAGCAACACGATCATCAAGTGAACGATATTTATCACGTACAGTAAGTATTTTAGAAACAGTTAATTCAGATGAAGGTGAACTTGAAGATATTAAATCATAAATGCAAAAGAAATTATATTGGTGAAATGATTATGCGGTGATTTTATTCTATCTATTATCATATGTATATATATATTAATATATTTAACGTTCATATTGTCTGTAAATGTAGATTTATTAATATATTTTTTTCCCTGTTGTTCTTTGTTTTTGATTCTATATGTTTGTATGTATTTTTTTTTCTCTTGTGGAATATAGTTCATTTTATTTATTCAAGATGGTTTATAAAATAAAATTAATTTTCTTTTTATTTATCAAAGAAATTAGTTCGTCCCATTTGTAAGTGAAAAATTGAAATCTTTTGAAATCTTTTATTTTCGTACGCACAACATCAGTAAATATATATATAATGTTAATCATTCGTTCAAATCTCATAATATTACACAATCATCTAGATTAAAATACAAAAAAAATGGCATACTCGTATAAATAATAATAATAAGTAGAAAAAGAAACTAAACCAAGTCAAATGATAGTCTTTGAGATGAAATATCTGAGATAAGTTTTGTTTTGACTAAAAAATTAATTATTTCGATGAAAATCGGTCAGCTAATTTATCTAGAATAACAGTTAATTGAAGAAATTGAGCCATTGATGTTGGTAATTTTCGACTATAACTTAAAGAAGAAAATTAAACAAAAGTTTAAAAAATAATTTTCTAGATACCTTTGATCTTTGGCTTCTTGATTCATTTGATCCCATTTGTCTTTAATAAGCATATAATAAAATTGTGGTGCCTAATGAAATATTTAAAATAAAACAAAAATATGAAAATATATTTTATTTTACTTTATTTTTAATTTCGAATAATTTCATTAATTTAATACCGTCCATATCGATAAACATTGGTAGAAAACTAATAAAAATAAAAAAAAATAAATATCGAATAATTTTTCAATTTGAGAAACCTTACTTTTCTAATCCATTTTCAATCAAAAAATTGTGTGTTTCTTTAGGTGTCATTTTTTCTAAAGTTGTCGATGTGACTGGCATTGGTGTAGATACATTATCCATTCGAAATTGTGACATCAAATGAACAATAGCATTAGGAGGAGGAGTAGCTCTCGTCGTAATTGTTTCATTTGCTGCTGCTGCTATTGTTGCTGTTGATAATGGACGAGGTGGTTCCGGTGGAGGAGCAACTAAAGAATATTTTTAATGCAAAAAAGGAAAATCTTAACGTAAAAACATACGTTTTTTCGGTGGCGATATTGTTGATTTTGTATTTACTCGATTTTGAAGTGCTTGAAGCTCGCCAAGTGTTTCCGAATAAGCTGCATCAAATGATTTTTTTGCATAATTTATGTATATTTTACTACCAACAATAATACCAAGCCAACCACTTTAAAAATTTTAATTTATTATTTAAAAATATATTATTAAATATGACTCACTCAGGTTTATAATTTGGTTGTAAAAGAAGTGGAATGATATGTTTTTTTTGTTGATATGCATATTCACATTCTATGAAAAGAACTTCTATTTTTTTGTAAGAATAAATAAATATTAATACCTAATCGACAACTTGGTGAATCTTTGTATTTTTCAGTTAAACATATAAGAAGAATCGATGAAGTTTCAATAGCATCCGACATTGAATCCAATAAATTTCCATGCATTCTTTCAAGATCAACTAAATAGGAAAAGAAAAATTAATTTTTCTTTAAAATTATTTTTATCTCATACTCCAAACATCATATCCATCAGCAGCTAAATGATCTTTTATTTGTTTTGATAAATGTTTAACATCGTGATTATATGAAATCATAACTCTTTTATTTTCTGGTGGTGCTGATGATGTTTTTGTTGGAGGTTTTGGTCCTCCCATTAATGTACATAAACATCCTGATGCTGATCGTCTTAATTCATCATTTGATGATGTTTGTGCAATAGTTGTTAAAATTTGATTTAATTGTTTATGTTCACTATAAATTTTTCGAACATTTTGATCGAATGCTAAATTCCAAATAAGTGTACAAGCAGAGATTTGTTCTTGACTATTGGAATGTTGTTCAAGCATATTTAATAAACTATCAAGTAGTTTTGATTCAATATAAATCTAAAACAAAAAGACAATAATAGAAATAAAATTTCTAAAGTTTTTTTATCATACTTTATATTTATTATCATTTGCAACAGATAATTTCGATAGACCTTTACATAATTCACGTGCTTCTAATCCATTTGATCGACGATCTGGACTATTTACTGCTTTGTTCAAAAGATCAACGAGATAAGGTATTGATTCTAAATAATAAAAAGCAATTATTTATGTTAAAAAAACGACAAGTTACAATATAAATACCATTAGAATTTGTTAAATAGGTGGTACGTTCATCTTCTCGGATAATATAAGCAAGTGTTAAATAAGATATTCCTTTGAGAAAAATATTATGTGAACCAATTTTTTGAATTAATTTATTTAAAATCTATGAAAAAATCAAAATGAAAATTTTAATATTTTATTTTCCTCTTATGAACGTACTTCTAAACATTGATGTCGTCTTAATTCACTAGTTAATTCAGGTACTTGTGCAATATTATGTAAAATTGAAACAATCATATCGAATAATTTTTTAATAGCCTAAATAAAACAAAAAAAAATGTATATAAATAATATCAATCTTTTTATCAACAAACATCATTAGCAGAGAAATTATTTAAATAATTATCATGATTGAGATTATAAGTAAACATCGGAATAAGTTGTGCATTAACAATTGCCTACAAAAGATAATAAAAATAATTTTTGTTAAATACTAAATTCTTTTCGATACATACGGTACACATTGCATTCGTTTTATCTGTATAATTCCATAATGAATGGACTAAATAATAAGTAATATGCCAACGATCTTGACTTTTAAATACATCCATATATATACGTTTAAATATTGCAGCACAAAATTCTAAGAAAATGACATGCTTTTATAGTAAAATAATTATTTTAATACTTACTTGCATATTCTCTTTGAATTAATGTATCAATTAATGTTTGAAAATTAGGTGTACCATAACATAATGTATATATTTTATCAAAATATTGAAAAAGAATCACCGTTTTACTAGTTTCATATTCAGATTCTGTTAATCGAGCTAATTCATCAAGTTTAGAATTTAACTAGAGAAATATAAAGGTAAATTTGAAAAGGTGAGAGAAAAGAATCCGTGTCGACCTTACCTGTGACATTTCGTGTAATGGAGTAGTCGTCATCTTTGAAAATGATTTTTGTATTATACTGAATCAATTCATAAAATGATTCAGTTAATCAACCACCCCCGTTCGATGAATCATAAAAACACTCCTACCATCTACAGACATATATGTATTTTTTTATATGATTTACATTTTTATTTTTATTCATATTTATTATAATGTATAAATTATTGTATAAGAAATTCTTATAAATAAATGTCATAAAAAAATCCATTCTATCCAAGTTTTACCATAGGATAGATGTAGAATAATAAAACAATAATCTCTGGAAGAGTTTCGTATGTTTCAAAATTGTTATTTCAAATGTTAGCCCGTCTATTTCGAATACAAAATCGTACTGCTATTTACGATCGAGCACATCGAATAACAGCGACAATTTTAATTGGTCTTACTGGTCTTGCATTTGCTGCTGTTTGTCATCAATTATATAAAGCTAAAACCGAATATTTACCAGATATTCGTCGACGTGGTAAAGATCGTCTTGAAACAGCACTTACTATACGACAAAATCAAGCTGAACTTATTGAACAACAACGTCTTGCTGAAAAACAAACTGAATTAAATCCAACATTTGAACGACATTAAAAAATACAAAATGTCAAAAGATACTCAGAATAAAAACAAAGAATCAAATATAAAATCTAATCAAGATGAAGAAGAAAATGGTCCATCATCATCAAATGAAGATGTTAAATTTGATTATCCCGATATTAAATATGAGTTTCTTGATAATACAGCTGATGTACAAATTCATGCATGGGGTGATTCCCTCGAAGAATCATTTGAACAAGTTAGTTAATGAAATATTTAGCCTGTGATGAATTATCTATGTGATCTAAAACATTGCACATACCCCTATTGTATTTTTAAAAACCTAGAAATTATACATGTTTCTCATAATGTCCATTATCTCATACCTATAGTTTATGTATTCCTTTTTATATTAGAATATATAAATAAAGAATTTCTACTTTAGTTTTATAAGATATAATTTTTAAAATTATCAATCTGTATAAAAAAACAGCAACATTACTTGATTGAATTGAATTTATAGCATATTAAGTCAAGAGTTTGTTTTGAACTATGATATGTCAAATATGTGATAGAAGAGAAAAAGAATAATATCAAATATTTTGATTATGAATAATAGTTTAAAATCATATTATATATTCATAATAAAATGTATTATTATTAATAGTAAGAAACAAAGTTTACGATTTTATTTTGTTTTTATGAAAAATATTTTTCAAGGATTCTCACTTCCGTGCATCTCTATATCTCATTTCCGTATTAAAATAGTCTATCTCGTACGAGTATTTATTAGTTCGAACAGTGTAAATAAAAGAAATTCTTCTATCTAGCATGAAAGGAAATGCTGATCAGAAAATACTTTATTGGATTATTTACAATTCATCTATAATCGAATTTTCATGTTAAGAAAAGTTTTATCTGTCAGAAGTTTAATCTTTCAATCTTACTAATAAGCTTAATATTAAAGAAATCTTATTTCTTTTTCATTCAAAAGATCAACTATCAAAATGAAATATATTTCAATTTTTTTTTAGGTAGTTATGGGTATGTTTGGATATATGACTGATATTGAAGGTATTGAAAATCGTGATATGAAACAAATTGATATTCGAGCTGAAGGTGATTTACAAAATTTATTATATAAATTTTTATCTGAATGGCTTGAAATTTATGGTACTGAAGATTATTTTGTTGCACGAAAAATTGAAATTATTTTGTTTGATCGTAATGAATTACGTATTATTGCTCGTGGTTATGGTGAAACATTTGATCTATCACGACATACACAAGGAACTGAAGTCAAAGCGATTACTTATTCAAATATGCAAATACATGAAGAAGCGTCAACACATGATGTCTATGTCATTGTTGATATTTAATGAACGTGTTTGCATGCACAGTTTATGTGTTTCACTTTGAAAAGTCTCTGTTCTTTCTTTTTCTTTTGGTTTTTATTCTTACATATCTATACCCGCTAACTTCATATGATTGATTATCACTGATTTCCCTGGTGACACTTAAAGTTTTTTTTCTTTTGTAGTTGTTTTTGTTGTTATTATTATTATTACTTATTCTGATGAAATAGATCACGATTCAATTACAAAATATAATCAATAGTTGTACGTGTATATGACTTTATAAAGCATGTGAATATGGAAAAGAAAACACAATGTGTATAGAGCAAAATAGTAGAGACTAAGGATAAATAGAAACACGTAGATAGTTCTAGGAAAATAAGAAGAAGAAGAATTTGTCAGCCTAACAAATAAAGAACGAGACATCTCGTTTTTTTATGTACGTGACTGTGATGATGGGGGTCTTTCGTCCGATGATAATCATCGCTATTCGTTGTCGCCGTCGATAATAGAACAAAGAAATAAGGGAAAGAAGAGGAAAAACTCGTTCCTACTCTTATAGTTCCCGATGGAAAAAAAGTCTCATCCGCTATCTCTAGTTATTTGTTCATATATTCTGCTAGGACATTACAACTAGTGGTTTTTCTCTCGTCTCGTCTCTCTGTCTCTCTCTCTCTCCCCCTATCTTAACACAAAACTATAGACGAACGTTTGGTTGGGGCCATGATGATATCAATTTTCTTCGAGCGAGTGTCATTTCTTCTTTTTCTCTGTTACTTGTTGTTGTTGAGTTTGGCTATGGTGTTGATAATGTAAATAGTTTGTTAAGACCAATTGTACTTTTCTCCCGATTGACAGAAACGGCAATAACAACAACGACGACGAATAATAAGACGATGATGAACTGATTAACATTACATGCTTCACTTTTCTCTCATATAATACAATAGTTCTTGGTATTTATTGTTTCTCCGAACTTCCTCGAAATTCTTATTGACGACGATTTAATTTTAATTTTTTTTTCTACATCGAAAATAATATTCAATTAACAACGACAAAATGTTGAAAGAAAATAATAATTCTATGGGTGGACAGGTAATTATTTGACTAAAAAATATATAGAAACTGATAGTTTAGTTCCTTTCTAGTTTAAGTTAATAATTTGCGTGCTTGTTCTTAAGCTCCAAGTTTCTTTTTGTATAGCTTATTAAAGTCTCTTGTGTGCGTGTTTACAGTTGTCTACACTAATTTCATGTTCAATGAAGGCATCTAGCAGAAAATGGGATTTTGTTTTGCATCTCTTTTTTTCTCTTATAAGATCTCGGACTTGTATATGAGTTGGTTAATTTAACGTTCTAAAAATGTATCGAACTGCACTTCCGGTAAGTGATGTATTTCGATTAAAAAATTATCATTTTGGTGATGTTTTATCAAAATAATTAGTTTTAATACTCTTTAAAGAGAATGATTTATTTATATAATTTACAGACTATTATGACAAATGTTCGATTAGAGTGCATTAATAACTATTGTTTATATTCATTGATATGTAATTATCATATTCATGAATATTCGAAATATGGAATTAATTATATATAAAAATAAAATATAAGTGAGTTTAAGAGTTAGAATGAATAATCAAATCACATTGTTTTTCAACAGTGTAGTAGCAAAATTAACAGATGTTTATTAGAAGTAGATAAAATGTTATAACAATACATTCTTTGTTCCATAATTAAAGTTCCTTTTTTGTTTTATATATATATATATATGCAATGCAGAACGCAACCAATGTTCCTTGGTCTTTTCTATGTTTATGTGTATATGAGTGTCACAAATAGATTAAGTAGAGCAGCGGATGAGATGATTAGGCTTTCAGGGATTTTTCTTTTACAGTAAACATCTCTTAATAATAAATGAATATGTATGATAATAATAAAGAGTAGACGTTTTTTTTTAGTTCAAACTCTGTTTTGTTTTAAACATTATAAACAAATAATAAAAAGTTCAATAATAAATTGGATCTTTTATTAATAATAAATGACAAAGATAAATAATTTAATAAAATGTTGTCATCATCTTTCTATCAACTAATAAAATGTGTTAATTTATATCTGTCAATACATTGGTAATTGATGTATTTATTAGTTGTCTACAACTGATTCAAAAAACGATCATTAATTCTGAAAAGAAAAATATTTTCATAATTCTTATGATTAATATTAAAGATGACAAGATTTGTAGGTCGTAGTTTCAATTGAAGGCTTTTCTATAGACAAATGTCTGTACTATTTATCTCCATCATAATGATTGATGTTGACGAAGACAGCTGTTAAGTATAGGAAGGACGAACATTGCCTACATCAATATTCTGTTTCGCTTGTTGTCTTTAAAGAGCATTAAGATAACACGCAAAGCATGCCAAAATATCTCACTCAGATGTTATTAATGAAAGTTTGTCTTATAGCAAAAAAAAACTAATCAGTCTACATTAGTTATTTTTTTTAAGGAAATTTTTTTTTCTTCCGATATGATGATTTACTGGAAACAATCAAATAGAAATTATGTCAGTAAAGAAAAAAGTAAGATCCATACGTTGTATGTTATCAAGATTTTCTTTTTTATTCTATGATTTTATCATTCGAAACTCATCTGATATGGAAATAAGAGAGATATTTTTTTGTATAAATCGAGATAAATTAAAATATAATTAGAAATCTTAATTTAGATTTTGTATTTAATGCGTCTATAAATACTGTAATGGTAGCAATCGTCTTGGTTGGATTAGAAAAATATGATATTCGAGGCCTTGATATATCAAGCGACGACCATCTGAGAAAAATAGAAAGAAAACAATCCAAAATAATTAATTTATACCAGATTTAAGTGCTCGGGTAGTTGATGGAAAAGAAATGTGTCTAATGAGACGAAAGAAAACAGACGAAAAGAAATGTTGATTTAGTACAGGTACATAATAACTAATAAATTGATTGACTTTCTCAAAGGAGACGTTTTTTTTTCACGATAGAAACAGCATTAATCAATGAATAGAACGATTGAGAATAATGACAAATTCTCAGCTTGAAGTAAGTCAAATCTATATTACAACTAAATTAAGATAGATCGAAAGAAATTATTTTCAGATAATCACTTTTTAAAGACGTATAAAAATTAATACAGATTCAAATTATCCTATTAGATAAAATACATGATTTTATTGTTTAAATGCTTCTTAGTATGAATTTTAATTTTTTATCAACTAAGTCTAAATGAATGATACGGAGATATTGATTCTTTCAAAAGATGCACATATAATACTTTTAAATATAATTAGCAATAAAAATTACAAAAATGTGTTTTACATTTTTGTCAAATTGCAATTATTATTATAAATGATTAATTACGTTCATTTCATTATTTTTTGTTAGTAAATTTGAAGAAAAACACAGAAGACACATAAGATAGCAGATTTGTTATCTATAGCTAGTTAACTTTAGTATTAAATTACTTATACTGTCAGTGAAATATTGAGTAAGGTGTTAATGCGTAATTTATCACAATTATACATCCTTATTACTAAAATAGCTGAAAATTGATGAAAAATAAATAGACATATTGTAGAAAAACTAGTGGGTTTAGTTTTTTTCTTTCGGCAATAATTGTAAAAGATACATACCATTAGTTAGAAACATATAATCTTCTGATAGTAAAGATTATATAATTATTTCAAAACTAAAATAATATATATTGATAATAGCAACAGTTACAATTATAATATAAGAAATGAAGGATTTTTAAACTATTATACATGCCATCTATAATATTTTACTGAAACTTTCAGCTCTTTTCTGTAGCAACGTAAAATATAAAGCATAACAATAAGTTTGATTTGAGATATTAGTTAGTTTTAACTTTTTTTATTCAAGAACAAAGTACCAATTCCGGTAATAGTTACCGCATTTTGTGATTTATATTTTGTTAGACAGCACACATTCTCGTTTATTGGTTTAATAATAACATTTAAGTATGCTATGAAGATGTTTTTAATTTGAATGTGTCGATATTTTTCTCATTTCTGCAGTATTTTAAGTACTAACGAGTATAATTAATTTTCAAAATGACTTTGTTCTACAGTTTAACAAAGTCAAAAGTTTGAATTTTACATCCATTGTCTCATGAATATCATTAGTGTTTTATAATATGTATCTTATTCTTACCATATGTTACCAAGTAAACTGCAGAACAAAAAAAAAACCGATGAACCCTGTTAAATTGTAACGTTGAATTTAAACTAAATTTTACAACTAGTTCGAATTCAATCACTATTTCAAGGATTGTATTATATAGAACAATAGTATCCGTGTCAAAGTAATTTTCTCGGACTCGTTTAAACTTCTGTTCAAATCAGTTTCATTGTGCTATAAGCACTTTTTACTACTTAGTATTTTTAAGTGAATAATTTCTTTTTTTTTTTTGAATAGTAAAAGAACGATCATGTTAGGCATTTGTAAGAAGAAAAAAACGAGTGTTGTTTGGTAGTTATTGTTATTTGTTCAATAAACGTAAAAAATAAGTTTTGTAGATGATTGAACAAAAAAAGAAATGGTAAGTTTTTAAATAACTATCTGAATAGAATCTTTTTGTGCTAACTGATCTATTTACTTTATTCAAATGAACATATTATTCCGGATATGACATTGAATGCTTCCAAAAATAAAATAAATGAGAACAATATAGTTTTAGCAATCTAGAAAAGTAAATTGAAGTAAAATAAAAAGATAATATAAAGTGACATTAAATAGTAGTATATATATAAAATTTATTTTTTTTATCACACTTGTTATACAAGTACATATATATATATTTTATTCAGTCATATAATAAGTTTACGAAAATAATGGGTGGTTGGGCGCGTAATTTTCTAAGAGGCATGTGTGCAATGTCGGTAAGTAAATGAAATTAGAAAGTAATTACTATTTTGTTGTTAGAAAAAAAAGGAAAGAATTTCATTTTGCTTCTTTGAAAATGCATGATTCATATACATAACTTATCATTAAATAAGAAAAAGCGAGACGAGTAAAACTCTATGTATATAGGTGAATATTAAATAAAAATTCTTTTTTTTAAATTATACGAGAAAAGTTTTGAGAAAATACAACGATGCTTTGTATCATGCATCATTTTCGTCACTATCGAACAAAACAATATACACAGGTAATAGAATATCATAGGTAAACGCGCCATAGTTGAATTATTCTTTTTTTCCCTCGAAACTAATTATCTAAAACTCTATATTTGACTTTCACCGTACCCGTACCTATTTTTTTAGTATAGAATATACGAACAACATCGGCATTACAAATAGTAAATAAGCAATTAATTCCGCTTTTTTTTTCTACTTTCTATTTTTACATATTTACTTTTTCCTTTTACCGTACATTTACTTCGCTAGAGTCTATTTAAAGAAGAAAGATAGAATGGCACTTAAACTAAACTTCTGAAATAAACAATACCAATTATTACAAGCAATTTCTTTTTTCTTGACTCATATTCTTATCTTTACTTGTATTTAAACACTTGAATAAACAGAATAGGAAATTCAAGGATGCATTTGAACAAGACGGTGCGGATGTGTATCAAATGTAAGCTCATTGATCAAATAACATCTGGTGCAGAAAAAAAAAACGATTTAGAAAATCTTTTCACTTTTTATTTGCCAATTTATAACAAAGAAAGCTAGCTAAAGAAAAACATTTCTTTTTTGATACGTCAATTCTAATAAGCTGTCTTGTTTTGATCCTCTTCCTCTTTTTTTCTCTTCGTTCATTATAACTAAGAATCGTCAACATCTACGAGTTGAATAATAGTCAAGTAAAAACAAGCCAACCATTTATTTTATTATTAACCATATTCTTCTATGACGTACTACTAGTTCTATTTGTATAGCAATGTTATATCTTGCTTGTTCTTTCTCACTCTTTCTTCTCGTTCCCCCTTTATCATAAATATAGCACACAACTGAGAAACTGAGAACCACCAGTCTCAATCTGGATGTCTCTGTAATAGAAAAAACAGAAGAAAGAAGAAAAAATTGACTCCAGTTGGGATTCTAATACAGCGAACGACGAAGCGTCTAAGAAAGAAGGAATAAGAAGGGAGAAAATAGTGACAACATAATGCATACCAGAGATGAAATGTAGATGGTTTGCCTGAAAATTATGACGGATGAAAGATAGAACAAGTGAGAGAAATATCTACATGGCTTTCTGATGTTAGTCTTTGTCGTCGACGTTGTTCTTTCTATTTGTCGTCTATTTGATCTTATTCTTTTCTTTTTCATCGTCATCGTTCCGTTTCGACGTGACGATTGACGATGTGCACATTTTCTCGATAGTGATTTAATTTTCAAATCAACATCAAGCATACATCTATCTATATATATCTTTTTGAATACTCTCATATATATATATATATATATATCAATCTCATAAATAGTTGTTATTTTTTTACAAATATACAATTATATCTTGTATTCTCATTAAAATATGGCTACTATGATGCGTTATAAAGTAAGTTTCGTGCAATATTTTAACTTAATTAAGTTAGTAAAAATAGATACGCATAATATAAGGATAATGATATGCTTATCAAAACAATAATCTTTTTGTATTGTATTTCACAGATGATATACACAAATATGTTGATCTAATAAAGATTTCGCATGCTGTGTAATAAACACTAATATTCCTTATAGTTAAACAAAATGTCTGATGAAAAATACTCTATATTCAGTAAAATATTAGTAAATATATAATAGAAGACGAAGAAGAAAAACGGAACTTGATTATCTCTAATATCATTTAGCACTTTATTATTATCATCTTTAAATTGTCATTTAGTAATAAATGATATCATAAACAAAACAAAAAAAGTATATCTAATCAAAAGAAAATATATCGTTTCTTTATCGGATTAAATGATAAGAAACATATCTTGGCTAATTTCCATAAGGCTTTTCTGGTTTTTCTTTTTTTAGTTCTATCTATTTTTGAAAGACAGTCTAATGAACGTCATTTTTTCCATTTTTTTGTCTCTATTATTCAATAACTTCCGTCGATAGTTTTGCATATTCATTTTTAGTTCCAATCGATTCTTTTTTTTTCTTTTTTTTTTATCTCGGTTTTCTGCTTCTTTTATTTCTTCTTTGTATTATGATTATTTCTGTTAATTTTCTTTCAATACAAAAAAATCCTTTCTAATGTTTGCAACACAACAACAGCATCAGCGAGAGTTAGGAGAAAATGATACGAATGTAGTTCAATGTTGTTCTTTTTGTGTGGTGAGCTATTTAAAATTTAATTCTCAAATAATAATTCGTTAAATGAGTTTGATAATAAAGTAATCATTTTCTTTTATAGGAATTAGTTGGTGGTACGAGTAAAAAACAAAATTGGAAAGGTTTAAGTATTGCGTTTGTTGTCATTGCTGTTATATGTTTATTTATTCTTTGTGCAATTTATCTAACAACTGGGGGTAAGTGTTTATTTCTTGATATGATATAAATAGATAATTTATATATAGATAAAACAACATCGTCTAATGATCTTATCGCACTCAATGAAGACGATATATTCAAAATTAAAGTACCTAAACCGTAAGTTTTGTTAAATTTTTGTGTTGTTAATTAATATATATAAATATAGATGGAATGGTACATGGATATCGGATACATATTTTTCTTATATGGATACAAAAGATTCAATATGGATTTATAACTGTGATAAATTACAAGGAGAATTATTATTTGATAGAAATATTATTCAACAAGGAAATATTGGACATGGAATTGTTTCACCATCAAGTCGTTATATTCTTGCACCAGTATTTAAAGAAAAAGTACGGATACAATTTTATATTATATATAGAATTTTTTTTTTCTTAATTAGAGTCATCAATATTATACTGATTATCAATATGATTTATATGAAAAATCGAAAAAAATTGTATCAATCGCACTTCCTGATGGTCAAGCAGCACCATTATCAGCTGTTTTATATTCAAATTCGGATAATTTTTTTGTAAGATTTTTAAAAAAAAATATTTATAAATAAATTTATTTATTTATTTATCTTTAGGCTTTTATTCATAGTTTTAATGTTTATGTATATGATATTGCAAAGACAACAAGTAGTAAAGCAACATCAGATGGAAATCGGGATACAGTTCATAATGGTCTAGTAGAATGGATTTATGAATGTAAGTTTTTATCTGATGAAAATAACAGATTTTTTTCTATATAGAAGGCTCTATCGATCATTAGTATCTTTTAGCAAAAAAAAAGTCCTGAAGTGAAAAGATGTTTAATCATCTGAATATAGTTTTTTATTTGAAAAATCTATGATATTTAATGATATATACTATAAGCTTCATTTAGCAGCTAATGATTGCTCATAGTGCTTGATCGGAGTGAAGGTTGATAGGTATTTTATGTCTACTATATTAATTTAATTGATCGAAATAATCATTCTGATTTTTTTTTCTATAAAAGAAAGAAACACTCAAAACAAGATATACACTTATTTTTTGTATAAGACGGAGATTTTCCGAGAACATAAGAGTGTATAGAAAAGATATTTTATGATTGCAAAAAAGAAAATTTCTTTATATTCTTAGATGAAATTTTCAATCGAAATGTTCTTCTATTTTGGTCTCCCAATGATCGTTATTTGGCGTTTATTAAAATAAATTTAGAAAATGTTTCAAAAAATCATTTTCTTCGATACGATTTTTCACATAATAGTAATGATCAATATTCAATCCCATATCCAAAATTTGGTGATACGCTTCCATTACTTGATGTATACATCTACAGTATTAAATCAGGAAAAACTATTCGTGTACCACGTCCGATTGAATACGAAAAATTGTAATATAATATATCAAACAAAAAAACATCACTTTTCTTTTCTTCTTCATATTTTTAGAAAATCTGATTTATACATCTACCATGTTGTTTGGTCTTGTGATACATGTTTATCAATTGTCTATAGTACTCGTAGACAAGATTCTAGTATAATACAATTATATGAAATACAAACAATAAATAATGATAATGATAAAATCATATATAAATCACGTTATGTTGAAGAAACACGAAAAGGTACATTATTACCACGTTTTCTCAAACCAACTTTTTCACCATCGGGTGCATATGGTTTTATTATACGATTTGATCCGTTAAATATTAATAAATCAACACAAAAAGCTTATCCACATGTTGTTCGAATACATTTTAATCAAACAGTATGTTTAAATTAAACATAAAATCTAAATATATATATTTTTGTTTTCAGCAACCACAAATTGATGCAACATCACCATTAAATATATCTGCTGATGAAATAATTCATGTAGATAAATTTAACTATGTCTATTTCACTGGTTCACCTCAAAATCATTCTTTAGAGCGACAAGTTTACCGGTAAAAAGAAGTCAAAAATATCATATTTTTAGTATTGTTTTGTTTTAATTAAATAGATGGAATTATATGAATACTAAACTGGATGCAGAATGTATTTCATGTCATGATGGAAATGAATCATGTGGTTATGCAAATGCACAATTTAGTCATGGCAAAGGTAGTTATTATATACTTGAATGTTATGGACCATCAATTCCTTTTTCAACATTATATAATCGAACGGGAAGACTTGGTAAATAATTATTCTAATTAGATTGATAAATTAAAATGAACTATTTTTTTCTATTAGAATTAATTAATGAAAATAGTCCATTTCGTACATGGATAAGTCATCGTTTAATGCCTCATGTTGATTATTTTTCAGTACCACTAGATGATAAAAATACAGGTAAAAAATCGAAATATAATTCTATGAAATTTTATTTTGTAATAATAAATAGTCGGTCATGGAATGATTATATTTCCTCCAACATACAATCCTAATGTTACAATTGCATCATATCCTGTTGTTGTTTCAATGTAAGTTATCATATAATTAATTAATAAAAATTAATATTTTTTTTTATCATAGAAATGATCGATTATACGATCAAAGAGTGACTAAAAAATATGCTCTACCATTGTTTGAGTATGTTGTATAACGAATAAAGATTAGAAGAAAACATTCTTGCTTAATTTAGATTTGCTCATGTAACATACGATAATATAAGTATTGTATTATTTGATGCACATGGTAGCACTGGAGACGATGAAAATCTTTTAAAAAATAATATTCCTGATTGGTTTCGAAGACAATATCTAGATTATATTAAAGTTGCCCAGTAAGAATCATAACAGAATATTGCTCGTATTTATTTATTTATTTATTTATTTAGACATTTGAAATATCATGAAAAGAAATTTAAAGAAATATTAAATAGTACCCAATTTGGCCTGAAAGCACGAGTAAGATTTAAAGATTTTTTTCGATAAATGACTTGTTTAATATATCATAAATAATCGATTCAAAGAATAGTATTCATCCGAAAATCCTTCGGGTCTAGATTTTCTATTAATATGTAATAGTTATCTGTAGAAATTAGTTCATCAGGAAAAAAAAACTTTTTATTTAACATTGATTGATTATAAAAACAATTAAGATCGATTGAATAGGATTAGTTGATTTATGAAATATTTTGTTTTCTTATAAAAATAATTATTTAATTGATCTTGATTTGAAATCATCCGAGACAAAAATTATGATTCCGATTCTGGTTAACAAATCCTTTTCTATATATATGTCTTTTCTTTTTGAATTTATAGGGTCCTGCTGCTGTTATTGCATTAAAATTACTTGAAGAACCTCATAAAGATAAATTTGAATATAATTGTGCATTTCTTGAATCTCCTGTCAATGATTTATCTCATTATCGTAAGATACAAGAAAATTCATGTGTATTTCAATTATAATTTAATCTACTTTTCTAGATGCTATTTATACTGAACGTATCAATGGATTAGAAACCCATGTTAAATCAGTAAAACTAAACAAATCGTTCTTTTTAATTATACATGTTTACTTATTTTTTTAGTCGCGTCGATTAGATATTCAAAATAAAAGTATAGCTGTCGTACATGGAACAGCCGATGGTAAAATATATTTAAAGTAGAGAAAAATAAAACAAATAATTTCATCTTTTTCAGAGGATGTTCATTTTAAACATTCAGCAGCATTAGCTAAATCATTTATTGCAGCTAATGTTAATTTTCAATTTAAAGTAAATAAATTTTATTAAAAATAGAAATATGAAATATTTTATTTTGTGAAAATAAAATAGGTTTATCCGGATGCAAATCATGATTTTGAAAAAGATCGAAGGTTGCATAGTGATTATTTTCATTTTCAACGTCGATTTTTTCAAGATTGTCTTGGTAGTCGTGTTAATAAAGAACGAAAACCAGTCATACCAGAAGAATATGAATGATTAAACTAATATGCAAAGTTATTATTATTGTTATACTTCCTCTATCGAACCCGGTGTATACCGGAAAAAAAACAAACGACATTTACTTACTTTTGTATATATTTTACCATTCTTATATATATAATCGATGTATTTTGTTCAGCTCAAGTTGTTTTTTAGGAGCTTATTATCTTTATTGTATTTTTGTTTTTTTGTGTTTTATTTCCCAACGAAAAAGAAAAATGGCAGAAAATTGTTCAGATAGAAAATTCGAATCTTTTTTCCTCTCTATTCAAATATCTGATGTTGATGGCATATTAAGAAGATGACTAGTAGAACGTTTTAATGGCCAAATCTAAAATAAATATATCAAGTTAAAGTACAAATTTATATATATATATATTTACTCGTGCTAATGTTCGTCCTTCAATTAAACCCATTGGTAAAATCTTAATTTCTTCATGATTATCATTGGTTAATAGACTAATACCAATACTTCCTTTAGGAATCTATATGAAACATTTTAGAAGAAATAATAGGAGATTAAAAGAGATTTACTTTAACTAATTTGATTCTGGTATTTCTTGGTTGAATGTTAATTCTATCATCAGGAAATGCTATAACACGACCAAAAATTGTCTGTTGATGATTATCAGGTGATTTAGCACAGATTAAGTTATTTCTATACTAAAGAAAATAAATACAATGTAGTAATAGATCCTCATACAATTTTAACAATTAAAAAATATTAATCGTTATCGAGAAAAAGTCACATATAGTTTTTCATCAAAATTATAAACAGATGTTTAGAGGGATAACTTTTTTTTTCTATTGGCATAATGCTTCAAAAGTTTTCTAAATATATTTTTGCATACATTTATATGTAAGATGTTCATTTCAATAGAAGTCTAGTTTTATTTACGAAACTACAAATGATATTGAATAGTTCTATAACTTTAATCCATATTCCTGTGCATCTAATATTTTTCTCCAATCAAATAATACCTGTTTAATTCTAATCGATTCCAAATATCCAAAACAATAATATCACCTGATTGAAACAAATCATTTTCATTATTTTTTATATAAATAAAATCAACAAAAAATCGTTGCATACAATAACATGATACACCTCCATATAAATACCAACTAAATGATTTTATTAATTGTCTCATTTAACATCTACAAATAAATATCTATTTTATCATTTTTTCAGATTTAGTGTGTTGCTTACATATATATATCAAGAATAATTTTTACACAAACACACTTTCAAGATTGAAGATGCACAAATTAAACATACACATACAAATTTTAATATGAAGAGCAAAAAAAAATAATAATAAATAGAGAACAAGAGAGAAAAAGAAAGAGATCTACTATGTTTTTTGTTCAACCTGTACACAACACTTTATGTATAAGAATAAATAAAAGCAGATAAACATGCACTTAGAAAAGAAAAGATTATCGGTTGATATATATTTTGTGACAGGAGATAATCAAAACATATATATCTGACATTTCTCTTGCTGTTGGTACTTTTGTTTTCTTCAATGGAATAATAACAATAATAATAATAATACAAGGAACAAAAAAATAAGAAAAGAAAGATTTGACTGTTAGTTATAATCTGACATATGTTATTACTATAGATAGAAAAGAAAATGTATACCGGAAGAATTGTTCATTTTAATTTAATCTTCAGTTCCACTACTGTCAAATTTAAATTGAACTGGAGATTTTCGACTGAAGAGAGAAATAGAATATTTTGTTATTTAAATAGAAAATAAGAACTTACAAATAAATATGATCATCATTGATTTCTTCGTCTGATTCACCAGGAAAAAGACGAACTCGAAGTGGATCACCAACAACTGCTGGTGGTGGAGTTCTAAAAATATAAAATCAAAATAAATGAAAGATATATGACATGAATATCATCTCTATACGTACAATTGTGATTTATCATGAATAGAATGAAGTCGAAATTCATCTAGAATAGAAAGAATTATTTTACAAGAAAAAAAATATAATTTCGTATTGAAACCATCTGAATGTTCGTCATGGTAGCCACCATAATTTGGTGGTCGTTTTGGTTTTTTTATTGGTGTTCGACAACCATGACTAGCAGGTGAATCATTTCCACCGATTGATGAAACAATCTATTCAAAAAACAAAAGATTACTTTTTCACATCTATTTCAAATTCTACATGTTCATGTCGATGTTGATTAAATGCAAATGGTGATGGCATATAACAAATCTATAGAAAGTAAAACAACAGATTTATATAATTTATTGTTTTTTTCTACTGACCTGATTACGGATAGTTGGACTATCAAGAACTTCTTTTGCAGATGGTCGTATTTTATAATCAGCATGAATCATTCGATATAAAAGTTGTTTTAAATGAATATCAGTTAAAACTATATATACATATATCAAATAAATTTCTCATATTATTTATTTATTTATTTATATACCTGAAACAATTTCTACTGGTAAATTTAAAGCTCTTATATCAGTCCAAAGATCACCCGTTACAGGCATATCATAATCACTGACTAATTCAAGTGCTGCCATGCCCAAACTAAATACATCAGCTGCTGTTGATATCGTACCTGAAAGTACTTCGAATGCAAGATAACGTGCATCACCATCTTGAGCTAAAGTTGATGCCTAAAATAATCTAAATTATAAATTTTTTATTTAATAAATATTTCTCTTACACTTCGTAAATCATGTACAATACCAAAATCACAAAGTTTAAGACTACCATCACTTGTAATTAAGATATTTTCTGGTTTAACCTTTAATAGAAATTAATATGTATATGAATTTATTTCTTCTCGAATATATATTTTGTTTATTTACATCCATATGAACATAATATAACGAATGAAGAAAATCAAGAGCCTTAAAAATAAAAATATAAAAAAGAATTTCTATGTAAATAAACTTCTTACTTGACTAATTTGATAAAGCAAATGCCAAATCATTGACTGATTCATTGAATGTTCTCTGGCATATTCCAATAAACTTTAAAAATAAAATAATTAAAATATTTATATAAATTTTTTATTTTTACTTACTTGCTTTCACATAGTTCTGTTTGTATATATAAACGTTCACGTTCTTCCCATGCACGAATTATTTTTAAAATATTACTATGTGTAGCAAGTGCTTCATGAAAACGAACTTCTTTTAATTTCTGATCACTAAATTCAACGTTTATTTATGAATTACAAAACGAGAAGAAAAAATAATTTTTACCGATCAGATTTACCACGAAATTTAGTTAATGAACGTTTAATAGCATATAATTGATTATCATCTTTATTACGAACTTTATAAACCTTATAAGAAATAAAAATATTAAATATATTTAAGCAACAAAAAACTATTTCACTAACTTCAGCAAATGATCCACGACCAATACATTCAACATGTTCGAAACATTGATCCCAATATGTTGATGTATTTGATTTAGTATAAAATGGACTTTCTAATACTAAATATATTCAAGGAGAAAATAAAAAGAATGTATAAATTAATAGAAGAAACATACCAACACCATAAGAATCTGTACTAACTGAAACAGCATTTGATGGTTTAATAGCAGCAGCTGGAGTAAAATATCGAAAAACACGACATGAGACAGGTTTTGGTGGTTGATGTAGTGCTGCTCCACGACGACTTGTCTAATATATAAATATTTATATATAAATCATTTGAAATCATAATAAAATAAATTTACTTTTTTACTAGAAAATATATGAAATGAATTATTTGATGTTCGTTCCGGAGAAAATATTAATTCAGTTTCAGTAGTCATCCTTGTCTCGTGTGACAAGGTCATCAAAACAGATTCTGAAATTATAAGATATAATATAATCGATTTATTTGAAATTGAAGCTTTTTCTAACTAAGTTTTTATTTTATTTGTATTAAAACTATGCAAATCTAAATCAATTTAAGCTTTTCAAGAAATTTGTTAGTAGTATTAGAATAATAACCAACCCCTCGAGAATACATATTTTTATATATAGCTATTTCATTTCTATACAGATTGAGAAGAATTTTTGAATTCGAAAAGTTTTGCAGCAGAATATAACGTTTGTATGTGATTAGCAATAATAAAAGCAAAAAATTAAGAAAAAAAAAGGCAATATTCATTAGCATCTGATTTTGTCTTTTGCATCTGGAGTAAAAATAGACAAATTGAATGTTACAAAGAAAGAAAAGAAAATAGCTGCTGGATTATTTTTTAATAATAAGTTTCTTGTTTTTCTTAGTTTGAACCCTATTCAGCTGATGATGTTGGATGTAAACCATGTACATGACGATCAAGATTTGCCTCAGCTGCTTTTTCTGGAACGACTGTATCACCATGTGAATTCATACCATTCAAATTGCTAGTTGAGGGTGGATTTTTTGCTAACATATGTTCAACAACTGCCTCCTTTCCAGGTGCAAGTGTACCTTCAGCAGCTGCTTGAGCTGGTAATTTGGTATTGCCATGTTCATCCATACCTTGTGTATTAGCTGCCATTAATTATTTTTATTTCTTTTTGTCTTTTGAAATCTATGAATATGAGAATCTAAAAATGACATTATAGACATTTTCGATTTTGTTTTTTGTCATCTCATTATTTTATAAACTCTATTTTTTGATTTTAATTTCTCATGTCACACACAGGAAAAAAAAAGAAAAAAAACGAATTGAGAGAACAAAGAAAAAGAAAAAAAGAGAGATAGTAGACGGTAGTTGTGTTAATGGTAACACACGCTGATGATGACGACAATAATATAGTCAACAAATAAGCACGACATTGTGTGTGTGCGTGTGTGAATGGTAACATACGAAAGAGAGAGAGAGAGAAAAAAAATAGAGAACAACATCAATAACAACAACAGAAGAAAGAAAAAAAATACAATTAGTCAAAAAAAAAAGATGCCCGTAGACAAACAAACAAAAGGAAAAAAGAGATTCTTTGTCTGTACAGGTTAAGATTAGAAAATAGGAGATAAATAGTAATGAAAGAAGTCTCACAAATAACGTGAGATACAATTATTTTGAATTTCTTTTTCTTTGATTGAGATCACCAATAAGGAGGTGGTTGTCCGCCATCTACACTAAGATTAGATGGTGGTGGTTGAAGATCATTAAACTGTGGTGCAAATGATGGATCATTTATCGACATATTATTCATTGTTGCAAATTGTTGTGGTTGTTGTTGAGAAGAAAACATTGAATTATTACCATTAGGTCCAGGTGGTCCTTGTTGTTGAGAATCAGGACCATTACCTGATGGTGCATGATAATGAATAGTACCTGTCTGAAGTTCAGATGGTGGTCCACCAGCACCTAAACTTTGAATATTTAATTGTTGTATTGACATAGTCGTTGAAACATATGTATTATTAATGGCTTGTGGCGGTGGTGGTGGTCGACCATCATTTGGATGCATTTGTTGATGATGCATTTGTGAATGAGGATGCATATGTGGATGCATATGTGGATGATGCGGATGATGTGATGGTGGTGGTGGTCCCATACCAAAACCATCGTCCATCATAGGTCCAAAACGCATATGTTGTTGAGGATGACCGGGTGGTGGCGGACCTAATGATGGATCCATATTGTGCATTTTAACATAGTGTGGTGGTGGTAAATGATGAAGATGTTGTTGCATTGGATCATTTGAAAGTTGTGGCGGTGGTAAACCTTTTGAAGAACGTGGTGGACCACCAGGATGTGAAAGCATCATTCCAGATGGATCGAATGAATGATGTGGAGGCATCATTTTATACATATGAGGATGTGGAGGTGGTAAATTACCGCCATGATGTGGATTATAGTGTGGTGGCATCGATTCCGGTAGACCCATCATTCGATGATGTGGATTCATATTCTGAATTAGAAAAAAATATATATATTATTATTTTTATTTTATTTTTTTTCTCTCTAAATAGTCATACTTGAAATTGCATATGTTGCTGTTGATGTGGCGGTAAAGACATATGAGATGGTGGAGGAAATTGATCCATTGATTTACCCATATGCCCTAGATTTGGACTAGTCAATAGTGGTCCATTACCACTAAGATTTGAAGATAAAGATGGTGGTTTTGATCCCGTATTATTCGATGAATTATATGGAGAATTAGCTGATTGTAAACTATTTGTCATTTGTAACATACTACTTAATGGTGGTGCCATATTTGATGTTGGTGTTTTTGGACCACCGTTCATATCTAATGGTTCATCTTTACCTGATGAATTATTATTTGAAAGCATTAATGGTGATGATAAACTACTGTTTCCAGTTAATTTAGCAGGACGTGGTGATACAGCTGATACACTTTGTGGTGTAAGATGTGATGATGATCCTTGTGAAATATGAGTAGGTGTAGTTGAACCAGCTGGTTGTTGTCCACATGATAATGGATTTAGATTATTATTTGGTGTAGAAGTTGATCGTGCTAATGGTGTCATAGGTTCATCTTTTAACGATGAAGATGATGATGGTAGTGGTAAACCACCACTAACTCCATTCGTTGGTCTGTAGGCTCGATTCAGATGCCTTGAAATAATCAATTCTTCACCTTCCATACCTATAGTACATAGAATTAAAGAGAAATAATAAAAATGAAAAAGTAAACTAATAGAATTTATTTACCAAATTCATTATAATCCATTTGCGTTGGTGATGATGTTAGTTGTACTTCACCTGGATTACCAGGTAGTTTTTTATTCGCCGATGATGGTAATGAATCAGGCATGAATTTTTCTGGTTGACCAACCTTATATAGACGTGGTGTAGTGGATGGTTCCATTTTTGGTGAAAGTAATTTTCCATTTGGTCCTATCGCACCACCCGTTGACGTCGTAGCAATTGGAGGTGTTAATGATGATGGTGATTGTGAAGAATAAGGTGGTGGTTGTCCACGCATATGTTGTACTTTACCTTCAATATGTTCCATTTGCATTTTATTCCAATCTCGTGTTGCTTGTGCTTGTTGAAGTGGTGGAGGTAATTGTCCATATGGATCACCTGGTCCTGGACCATATTGTCCATGAAAATTTGGTGGCATTGGCCCATTCATATAACCATGTGGTGGCGGTGGTAGACCATTCATATCAAGCATCATTCCATCAGGTCCCCGCATACCTGGAGGTAACATATGTGGCGGTGGTTGTTGTGGTGGTCCAATTCCCATCATATGATGAGGTGGACCGACACCATGTGGACTGTTCATCATCATCATTTGCTGTTGATGTGGATCAAGTGAATTTGGTGGTAGTGGTCCACCGTTCATCGATGACGGCATATTACCAGAAGCTGCCGCTGCTGCTGCAGCAGCATTTGCCTTAGATCTACCACCACGATTTCGTCCGCCAGTAATTTTTGTTTTTAAATCTTCTATTTTATTTAATTGATTTTTTCGATGTTTTGCTCGTTCAGGTGTTAAATTTTCAATACCATCTGATGGTGGTTGACCATTCATCATCATTCCACCTGGTGGTAATAGATGACTTGGTGGAGGTAAACCACCAGGTCCGGGCGTTAAACGACCAAATGGTGGTTGTTGTTGATGTGGATGAAAATGTGGATGTGGCCAATTAGGTGGTGGTCCACCGATATTATTATGATGTTGTAAATGTGGATTATGAGGTCCTGGTCCACCCATCATCATTTGCATAGTTCGAGGTGAATGACATCCGGGTGGAGGTGGAGGACCATGATTCATATGCATGGGACCACCGAGTAATGAATTATGACTGTTATTCATATTATTGGAAAGAGACTAAAAAGAAAATTCATTATGATAAAAAAAATAATTTCTTTCAGTAAAAAACAAAATTTACTAACATTTAAATATTGAGAAGTAGATGGTAATGATTTATGGTATTCAATAATATTTGGATGTTCATTTTTTAATACAGATTCAGCTGCTTCATTAGCCAATTGTGTTGTAAATACAAACACTTGATTATTTGTTTGTAAATATGGAGTATCACTGGTAACTGAAAATTGATTTCGAGGTGACATTGGCATATATGATGATGGTGGTGGTAGTTGAGATAAAGATTGTTGTTGTTGTTGTTGTTGCTGTTGTAAAGAGGGTGGTGGTGGTGTTTGCCGTGCAAATAATGATGAATTTGGTGTATTTCTACCGGTATTATTATTGTTATTATTATTATTATTATTATTACTTGGTGGACCAAAATCAAATGATGATGGACCGTTATCATTGCCATTCCGAGACGGCGTTGAAGAAGGTGGTGGTGGTGGTAGAGGACCATTTGACAAAGCTATATAAAAAGCGAATGTGAAGTGAACTGATTTGTTTCATTGAAAAGATTTTCTTACGAGTTCCTGTTCTGCTAAGTGATCGTTCTGTTTCATTTTGTTCAGTTTTTTGTGGTTTTATAGAAGATGATGAGTCAAAATCAGTTAATGATGGATCAACAAAATCATCGAGTTTTCGTTTATTTGTTTTATTATTTAGTTGTACTGATTGTCTTGAAGAAAATATATCAGAAAATTGATTCATTGGAGAATCAGATGGTGGTATTGGATGAATTGAATCATTAGAATGTAATAACATTGTTGCTGGTGGTAATGTTCCACTCTCCATTTCATTATTTACTAAAATACTAAATCGTATACATATCAATAAATATAAATATCGAAAATTTTCAGACGTTAACGCATACCACTATTATCGTCAGGTGGTATTTGCCAATCGTGGTTAGTAGATGTTTGTTGTTGTTGTTGTTGTGAAGTAGGAACTGTGACCATTGCAGCCGATTTGGCTTTTTTGATATTGTTTTTCATTCGTATTGGTCCTATGCATTTGTTATTATTCGATCTGAAATAAACATTGAAGTTTAACACAAAAGACAAGATTTTTTTTTCTCTCGTCTTTGTTGACGCCAAACAAGCAAAAGTGCGTTCGCATGCGACACGTTCACTACATCTCGTTCACGTACGTACATCATGGGAGGAGAAGAAGAATGTCAAAAAAGAACAAATAACGGGTTAGCTCTCTCTCTCCTTCTCTTTCCTACATTCAATCTGCCGTCCGATCGTACGCGGTCCTTCACTCTCTCTCTCTCCTTCCATTCATCGTGCTCGTTTGCCAACCACATAGAACAACTGTTCAAACTGAAAAGTAAAGAGAAAGAGGAAAAGAGAAGGAGAAGAAGAAGAAGAACGAGCGTATATGTGTGTGCACGAGTGCATTGAACATCATTCATGCTTCGAGCATGCTACACGAACAGCAAAGAAGAAGCAGCATCGACGGCCTGCATCACGCGAAAGGCGAACAAGAATAACAACAACAATAACAGATGCGTAAAAAACAACATCTCTACTATGGCCTACTGTGCTCCTTCCCGTACGCGCGCGCTGAGATGTCTCCATTTTCCTTCGTTTTTTTTCTTTTATCGTTCTTGTCGTTTCTTTCTTTGCCTAGGCAAAGAACCGAGAGAGCACCACCGAACGCGAAAGAGCAAAAGATGGAAAACATTCTTCTTCTTCTTCTGCTGCTCTATGTTCTCATCATAAAGCTTTTTTCCTAGAGATGCAGAAGCAATATTACTGACACTATAGAAGAATAATCAAATGAAACAAAGAAAGAAAGCGAAAGAGAAAGACAGTCAGAAAGAAAGGAAGAAAGAATCCATTCTATTGCTACAATTGCAATATTGCATCTAAATAAAACAATAATCATCATTGTATATAATTTTTCGAGATGAATAAACATACTAAAACGTATATAAAAAAAACTCATGCAATGAATTACTGATGAATAGCAGCTGGACACTGAAAAGAAAGTCAAAATATGATACAAAGAAAAAAGTCAAAAGTAGAAAAAAAAAATTCTTTTCTTTCATAACGTGTTCATTTCCGGATGTGTCTGTTGCGCGCGTGTATTCGCAATGCATGTAAGCATGAAACAATGATGAGGTGCCGCCATGCTCCCTAAGGTATGCAGCACAAGAGCGAAAACGAGCGAGCGAGCGAGAGAGAGAGAGTGACATAGCGAGCACAGTTGACCAAGCAGAGCACTCACTCGAAGTATATGTTGGCTCAAATAGAAAAAAAAGGAGAAAGAGCGTGCGTCTCGAGGGACAATACAATGAAGACAATACTTGTTGTTCGATGCTGTGACGACAATAGAGTGTGCTTGTTCAAGTGTAAGAAGTAGCGGACAAGAAAAGTGGATCAAGTAGGCACCATCAAACAATATGATCTATCAAGAATTACTACTTGTACAAGTATAATTTGATACACATTGTATATAGAAACAATGATGACGATGATGATGATCATCATCATCATTATCATCATCGTCATTATCATTGTACTGCAAAAGATCTATCTATCTATGTTATGAGAAGGAGGAGAAACGATGAAGAAACCCGACACCATCACTCGTATGTAAACAGAGCGATAGATGGATAGATAGAAAGAAAGATAGATAGATAGTGTTTCGGCACTAGTCTGACCTGGACTACCAAGGATTTTTTTTCTTTTTCTTCGTTCTTTCCTCTGAATGAATGTTTAAAAAACTATGTGCATACAATATATATATATATATATGTATATGTATGTATATATATGGATGCATTTAGAGTTTTTTTTCTGTTTTTTTATACATTCATGAACAAGAAAGAAATTGTCTCTTACAAACGAATAAACAGTAACGTAATTTAAACAATGTTGATGACAGAAGAAAAAAAATGCCATATACACACGCATACATTCATACACGAACAGAAAGGAAAAAAAGAGTGATGTGTTAATAATACGTAAAACTTTTTGCTGCCACGGTGTGTTCGTTTCAACAAAGGATGAAGAGAGCGAGAAAGAGAGAAGTGACTGAGTAAAAGAGTGTATGAGAAAAGAAAAGAAAAGAAAAGCAAGAATGAGGAACACTATAGGGAGAAGAAAACAAACAGGCAGCATGCTACTATTTGTCAAAGCTCGCTTAATGAAAATGACATCTTTAAAAAAAAATGAAAAAGAAAAACAGACAAATCTCAAACTAAATTATTTCAAATTATCAATTGTCAAATGAAGATGTTTATATATTTCGACTATTATAACCAATCATCTTTGTTTTCTTGAAATCATCGTGTCACTGGTACTCACCATTCATAGTCATCATCATCATTATTATTATCATCATCATCATCATCGTCGTGTAATGTATTTTCTTCGAGACAGCGAACATGTAGAAGAAGAAGAAAAGAAGGCAGCAACGAATAGGACGACGATCATGATAGAGAGAACGAAGAAGAAAAGAGACACCTTCTTCATATGTATCATGCTTCACTGATTTCGAACAAATGACATAGGTAGGCGAGCAAGAGCAACTATGCATGTATACTCAAATGCTTATGGCAAAAAGCTACTATCGCTACCACTATCATCATTCTATTCTTTAACGTATCTCGTAGAATAAGTCGATATTTTTTTAATTGAAAAAAAAATACTTTCACTTTCTTTTTCAATCGTATAAAATCGAAGAAAAAAAATATTCGTATATTAGTTTTAAATACGATGAGAACAAAAGAAGAAATAAGATGGGGTTGTATTGACTTTTTTCTTAATACACGACCAATGATGATGACAACAACCTTGAGAGATAGAGAAAGGAGAAAAGAACGAACGAGCAAAACCATGCATTCCCTCTATGCACACTTGATTCTTCCTCTTTCTCTTTGTGGAAATACATCGATGCGAACGATAGGGTCTTGAACTTATCATCTCTTTTCTCTTTCCTTTTCTCATCTTCTTTTTTACTTACATGATTTTTCTGTGACGATCGACAGTTTTCTTCTTTTTCTTTATACGAACACCCACTCGTTTTCTTCCGCTATTCTTCTTTTCTTTCTTTTCTTGCTCGTTTCTGTTACTACTGTTTGTGCTCGAGTTACCGCTTCGCGGTGTGAATAATATAGCAGCAATCATTATTATCATCTTCTCCTCTACTACTCTCTAATAACAATAGTTTATATTTATGTACAGTCTATTTTATGTAATCTTTCTCTATCAATATATAACTAAATGAATCAATATTATCATTTAAATACTAAATCAAATGTAAAAAAAACGAGAGATTCTATAAATCAAGAAAATATTAACATTGATTTTTTTTATTCAATAGCAAAAAAAAGTGATAGTTCTAGGTGACTGTCAATCATTAGAATAATTCGAATCAGATAAAACGATATGATTGACAATGACATAAATGAACATTGAAAGAATGAATAAAAGTGTCAAGTAATGAGCATTTGTACATTCAACTAACAATACACTCGTTTATCAATCATCCGACCATGACACCAATTTTATTATGAAGTGTGTTGATTGTCAACAAATAAATGAAAAAAAAAAGAGAAAGGAACATACTCTTGCTGATACCTACAACAAGTACAGTCAAAGTCCATAGTATGCAATTCTTATCTTACGATATCATTAAAAAATATCTAAAACAAACAAACAAAAAACAATCAATTTGTTAACAACAGAAATTTTGTTTTTTTTTATCTTTCATATTTTGTTTTCTTTCGTTTTCTTTTTTTTGTATGATTATAAAACAAACAAACAAACAAAAGAAAAAAAATATAATTAATTTGTAAATAACCGTATGGTTGAATCGGCACCTGATGTAAATATCCATGGTTGTGTTGGATGAAATAAACAATCTAATATAGATAAATCATTAATTATTTGATGTCCACGTAAAATTTTAACTGGTACAATAAGTGGATTCTTTAATAGATCAGAATAAACTGAACAATGTGAAATAATACATGTACCATCATCACTCGTAGAAGCAAATAATGGTAATCTTGTATGATAACGTATACAACGTATAGCACGTTTATGATAACGATATGTTTCATATGGTTTAACAGATAAATCTAAATCAAACCAATTGATTTTGGAATCGTAACCACCACATATAATATTATCACCTAATGGATGTATATCAATAGATGATATCCATTTTGTGTTAACATAAAGACGTTTAATTAATTGTTGTTTTAATAAATGATAAATTTTTATTGAATGTTGTGTTGCTATGATAAATATTGGTTTTGTTGGATGAAAACGTACATGTTGTACAGCACCTTTTAATTGTTTAAATGGATATTGTGAACGTCCTTTAGATAAATGATGAATTAATATAGATTTTGATTGTGATTGATCTGAACGTGGTGCTAAAATACATGCTAAATAATCACCACGTGCTTGCCATTCAATTTGACGTATTGGCATTGAATGTGTAATTGTTAAACGAATATATTTATCATTTTCATCCGATGTTTTAACCCATTGACAATCATCAGTTGCTGCTGATGATGATTCATATGCTAATTGTTTAATAAATTCATCAGTAAATAACACTTTAGCATTTTCACCTAGAAAAAAAACATTTTAATATGAAAAAATAGAAAATTCTTATATAATTATTATCTTACCTAATCTTGGATTAATCATAACAATTTGTGATCCTGTTGCAACAGTTAATAATGATAAAACAGGATTCCATTGAATCGAAACAATAGGTTTTTCAAATGTAAATACATTCATACATCTTGTTGTTGCTATTTCCCATATTCTAACCGTACAATCATCACTTCCACTTGCTAACCATTGTCCAGATGTATGACATGTTAAACAACGTATGATATTTTTATGTCCTTCATATATTAATGATTGAACTAATGGATATGGATGTAAATCTTGTGGTTTTGGTTTATCAGGTATAAGATCATTAATATCTTTAATATTTGCTTTCAAACGTTTTTGTCTTGGACATAGATAAAGATCAAGACAACGTTGAAAACGTTCATAAACAAATTGATCATAAGCAGGTACTTGTCGAAGACTAGGATATTTCTTTGGTATAAAGATTGTTTTTGTTGCACGTTCATTTTCATCAAAATCTGATTCCATTTTAGCTTTTAATGCTTCAACTTCAGCATCATCAAGTAAATATTCATAAGATGGATTATAAGATTCATGATGACCAGGTAATTCAAGTTTAGGTGCTGGAATATTTGAACGTGGTAAATTCGTTCTTGTTTCATCCGACCATAAATCATAGCTATTTGATGAAAGTGGATCTTCTTTTGGTGGTGCTGGTTTAATCCAACCCATTTTAATAGCATGTAAATATTTTCCAACTTTTAATCGTTCCCATTTTGATGGAATAAATGATGCTTTAGATTCTGGTGTATTTAATATTGGATGTATCATTACTTCAGATGAAAATGTATCTACCCATGGTTCATAAACATGATCATCTGGATATGTTTGAGCATTTTTTATTTGTTGAATTACAGCTATATCTTCATTTGTTAGTGTTACGTTTTGTCCAGTTAAATCATCATAAACAGTACGCCAATAATCAGCATTTTCCATTTTTTCAAGAAATTCATCGATTTCATCTGATTTACCAGCTGATACTGGTTTAGCAATTTTTTTAGCTTCTAAATCATAACCAATATGTTCATGGTTTTCATACCATTTTAATGGTACATTTTCTCCAATTGTATTTGATGGTACTTCTTCATCGGAATCAATTTCATCATTTTCTATCAATGAGTTTTTTCGTTTTATTGATGTCATCTTTTAAAACGTAAACTAAAAAATAAATGAACAAAAGAAAATAACGTTTTATTTATATGATTGGTTTTCGTACATTGATCAATGCAATTTCTAATGTATTGAGCGACATCTATAGAAAAACTTTGAGAATTTTAAAAAATCAAAAGAAATTGAAGGCATTTCAAAGAAAAATTATTATCTAATACTCTAGTATTCAAAAGAATGAATATTAATTAATTTAATAATACAATATAATACATATATGTGAATCATTGGTTTTTCAAGAGAGTCTCTAGTGTCTGGTCAAGATAGATGATACAGCAATTCTTCTATTTGAATGTTTTTTAGACTTATTTTTATTTCAAAATAACAGTTATGTAGTCTAACTTGAAAACAAACGATGTTTAATATAGCTCTATTAACATTAAAAATCTTCTATAGTCGGGAAAAGAATTGGATCTTGATGATTTTGAATCTTACTGCTTGTCTAGGTTATGATCTATGATCATCGATAATCTATGAAAATAGATATTATCAATTTAAGTGTCATAGGTTGATGTGTACTTTGATGATGCTCTAATCTATGATCAGTGCAAAAATATAATTAACAGTTTTACTTTCTTTCATTCGATATCTCATTTACTTAGTTTTTTCTTATCATATTTCTATTCATTAGATTACATATAGTTATATAAGAAGTATGATTTCTATTTCCTAGATATCCTATCTTTCTGTCGAATGACAAGTACACACAGGATATATTTAATGTACGACATCTACTGCAACGACATGAATATCATTTCATTTTATCTTCTCTCTGTCTTATAAAATAACGTTTTTTTAAAGTTTAACAGGATTCGAATTACATTGATTTACATTATAAAATAAAAAATGTATACAATACAGAGTCTCTGATACAGATAGTATAATAGTAAAACTTTCATTATATATCATTTTATTCGAAGTATATAACAGTTTGTCTATGTTTAAAAAAATGTCAACTTATATACACTGAAATATCCTATAACGCTCAGTTTAAAAAAAGAGATACAATATATAACATATATCTTGAAAGATTAGATAAGACTGATAATTTCCGGTGTGGGTGTGTGTGTAGCATCAATATTTTCCCTAAAGGCATTGATTTTCAATTTTGAAGAGAACACACACTATCATTGATCAACATAGATTTGTTTGATTCGTTCTTATTATAACCAATATATATTTTATCTTACTGGATCTTATGTGCCTCTCTGATAATATGATTATTTTCTTTTAACGCGTGCCAAGAACTTTTTGTTTTCTTTTCTACATGTTGTGTTAGAAATATTGATCAATGCATTTATGCACTAATCAAAAAAAAGATGAATCATATCTCTTTCGTTATTTTTCATCTATATTCTAGAAAAAAAAATAAAAATTACCTTTCACCAACTGTTTATGAGAATTAAACGAGATTAAATTCAAATGACTCTAACTGAATAGTCAAAATTTATTTCTTTTTCTATCGAATAAGAAATCTTATTAGATATATCATGTCTTTAAAAAAATAATCAGATTGTCAATAAATTTTAATAAACTGTCAATATACAAATTTTTTTATTACTAAGATAGATAATTCTTTTTTATCAATCATTATTATCTTTAGTTGAAAATAAATCTTCTATTTAGCGCTTGAATAAATAAAGATTCATTTTATTGTCGTGTTTTTTTTTCTTCTAGACAATTTTGTATATGTTTCATTGAAATCAATATTAAGTGATTTACTTTAATCATATAGTTAATATTAGAAAAACTCATTCTAAAAATGTCGATTTGGTATGATAATGATAATAATTTAGAATTAATTATATAAGAGTGGATAATTTTGTTAGAATTTCTTAGTTCTTATTTAACATATCTTCAAGTATATATTGAAAGGTATGATTTATTTATCGAATATTTAATAGTAATCATTTGTATTTAGTTTTCGTAACTTATTGATTAATTTTTATAAGAAAAATAATTTAAAATATGTTCATCTAATATAATAATTACATTGTAAAATTTTACTTAGTTAAATAAATAACATGATTATACATACATTCAAATTGATAGAAAAACGATCTTTTCGTTCTGTATTTAGATTTAAATATGAAAATTTCAGCATAGAATAGATTATTTGTCAACTTTTTAAATATGTAAAAAAAGAACATATGACTTCCACATTTTTCTCGTTGCTAAAATAGAATATCATACTTGGTTTATTGTTCAGTTTTAGATTCTATACGAGTAGATGCTTAGTATAAACTGATGTTTCATAATATTTCATATGTTGTTGTAAGGTATTCGATAAGATAGTTTCATTTTTATTTTCTCCCGTATATTTATAAACGTAGTTGTCTTGCGTCACTTTAATGTGTAATTAGTAATAACTATTTCGATTGAAGAAATTCTTGTCATGATTTTAAAATTCCATATATGGTAGAATTGATAAATATATCTGTAATATGAGATATAAAGTAGTCAAGTTGGTTTTTTCCATATATTGTTAAAAATGATTTAAGATTATCGTTGTTTTTTTTCCGAAAGATTATACTGATATAGAAAAACAAATTATTCTTATTGTTTAATTATATCTAATAAATTATTTTTCTTGTTTTAGCATTTACCTATTTTGTTAGACTATGAGTAGGACATCAAACAACAGCGTGGACGATAAGAATAAAAAAATGCGTATTCGTCAATTTTTTGTAAGTAAATTTTAATATTTTAATTATATCAAATATTCAATAGATTCAGCTGCGTTACCTTTTTTAGTCTTTCTACCAGTCAGACATTTGCTTTTCTTTTTTTTTTTTTTTTTTTTTTTTCGTTCTCTCATGATGATGTTGCTGATTTTCGCACTTTTAGTTGACAATGTTTGTATGTTAGTAAGAGGAAAAAAGTAACTACGAGAAGGACGTTGAGATATACAATGAATACTCATAGTCATATGTCACATCTAAATAACCGTCCGTTTATTAATCCGTTAGGAAACTCTAATGGTGGTCGAGTTAAACTTTCACAACAAAATTTAGCTTTCCTTGCATCTACACGTGTAAGTATAATCTATATGATTTATAAAATATATTTGAATGAGTTATTATTCTATATAAAATGATATTAATTTCATTTTCTTAGACGACAATGGACGATCACTACGTAAATGATATATGGACAAAATCATTAAAAGCAGCTATTCAAGAAATTCAAAAAAAAAATAATAGTGGTTTAAGTTTTGAAGAACTTTATCGAAATGCATATACAATGGTGCTGCATAAACATGGAGAAAGACTTTATACTGGAACACGTGAAGTTGTTATAGAACATCTTGTACAAAAAGTATGATATTTAATAATTGAAAAAATATATTTTATTTCGTTTTTTTTCCTAAATAGGTCAGACAAGATGTTATTGATTCATTAAATAATAATTTTTTAACAACACTAAATGCAGCATGGAATGATCATCGAACAGCAATGATTATGATACGTGATATACTTATGTATATGGATCGTGTATATGTTAGTGGACAAAAACTTGAACCAGTTTATAATTTGGGTGTTATATTATTTCGTGATAATGTTGTTCGATATCCAGCTGTACGAGATCATTTAAGACAAACATTACTTGATATGGTAGCTAAAGAAAGACGTGGGGAAATTATTGAAAAGTAAGCTTTAGAAAATGTCAAATACAAAAGATTATCAAATGTTTAACATTGTTGAAATTAAGATTCATAGTTTCATATGAATATAGACGTGAGAGATTCAGCCTCATATAGATTATGTCTGTAAGGATTAATTATATATGATGTACGATACTGTTAAAATAAACGAAATTTATTTTAGTGTAGACGATTGAAAAATTAAAATAATAATAATAAAGTCCGTTATCTATGTCATAAAGATTTTTTGTGGCCTATTTTATCTTACTCACATTGAAAGAATGTGGGCGGACGTGGGTGTGTGTATTATATTTATCTAACAGTGACACACTCACCCAGTTTTTAATATCAATAAAATAGAATAATATAAATTTAATATTGTTTTTTAACGAAGAAAAATCATCTAATTATAAATATTACTGTCATTCTATAAAAAGTTAATGAACATAATTGATTGTAATATTTTTGGGTTAAAAGATTTACGTGGTTGATCTAATTCGTTTCTTATAGTATTTCTATGACTGTAACAAAATGTTTGCTTCACTAAATAATGTAGTATTAAAGCGAAAGCTTTTACTGTTTTCATTAAAAATAAAGAAACTATTATATTTTTGTCTACTATACTTATTTGATACATACTTAAAGAAAACATATTGATATAAATTATATTAATAAACTAAATATACATTGTTATTTTATTTATCTCTAGGAGTGCAGTGAAAAATGCTTGTCAGATGTTGATGAGTTTAGGTATTGATAGTCGTTTGGTATATGCCGATGATTTTGAAACACCATTTTTATTGCAATCAGCTGAATTCTATCGAGTATGTCCTTTCTATTTATTTTTCTCTATATACTTTTTTTAATAAATTATTTTTTTAGCTTGAAAGTCAAAAACTATTAGCTGAAAATAGTGCATCTGTATATATACATAAAGTAGCTGCACGTATTGGTGAAGAAGCAGAACGAGCCGTCCATTATCTTGATAAATCAACTGAAGAACGAATAATACGAGTATTAGAAGAAGAATTAATAACAAAACATCTAAAAACAATTGTTGACATGGAAAATTCTGGTGTTTATTCTATGCTCAAATTTAGTAAATGTGATGATCTTGCAACAATGTATAAACTATTTGAACGTGTACCCAATGGTCATTTAACAATTGCTGATTGTATGAGTAGTTATTTACGTGAACAAGGACGTACACTTGTTACAGAAAATGCAGATGAAGGAAAAAGTGCTATTACTTATATTCAGGTGAATATTTTTCTTTAGTTTGATTTTAATAACTTTTCTTATTTTATTTTGTAGAGTTTACTTGATTTAAAAGATACATTTGATTTTTTTCTTAAAAACGCATTCAATGATGATAAGGTTAGATTTTTAAAGAAAACTTAATTTCTATATGTATTCTTTTAATAATTTAGGCATTTAAAAAACGTATCAATTCTGATTTTGAACATTTCATTAATTTAAATCAACGTAGTCCAGAATATTTATCATTATTTATTGATGATAAACTAAAGAAGGGTGGTAAAGAGGTATGTCGAATAAATTAATTGATAAAATATTTGAATCTTTGTGCTTTTCGTTTTTCGAATAGCTTGGTGATCAAGAAGTTGAAGTTGTACTTGATAAAGCAATGATGTTATTTCGATATTTAGAAGAAAAAGATGTTTTTGAACGATATTATAAACAACATTTAGCTAAACGTTTATTATTAAATAAATCTGCATCAGATGATGCAGAAAAGAATATGATATCAAGATTAAAAACTGAGTGTGGATGTCAATTTACATGTAAATTAGAAGGAATGTTTAAAGATATAACTTTATCAAATTCAACTGCAGATGATTTTCGTTTACATGTTACACAAAAACGAGTAAGTTATTTAATTGAGCCTTTCATATTTTATTTTATTCTTTGTTATGAATAGCTTAATTTAAATGGTATTGATTTATTTGTACGTGTATTAACAACAGGATTTTGGCCAACACAAAACAATAATAATCAATGCAATTTACCAACAGTTGTTCGAGAAGCTTATCAATGTTTTCATCGATTTTATTTAAATAAACATAGTGGAAGACAATTAACTTTACAGCCAAGTTTAGGCTCAGCTGATTTAATATCGATTTTTTTTGGTAAACCAAAAGAGGATGATGCCGATGGAGAATTACGACCTACTACAACAACAACAGTGACAAAAGAACGCAAACATACATTACAAGTATCAACTTATCAAATGGTTATTTTAATGTTATTTAATACAAAAGAATCTTGGACATTTGAAGTAATTTTATGAATAGAATTTTTTTACTACTATCAGATATCGAGTTATAATATCAGAAATAAGTAACTTCGAGGGTGCATCACTCCACTCCGATTTGATGGGTCGAGTTTGCTTGAGTACGATTCTATACTTTTCTTTTTCTTCTGATAACAAATGAAACCAACAGGAATTAAATCAGAGTTGGGAAAAATCACGAAATCCAACTACGAGTAGAAGTTGCTCATCTCTGTATGATATTCATTTTTTCAAACCTTCTAATTCGTATATCACAGATATCTTCTAGAGATACTTGCTACAGTATTTGCAATATTTGTTTCATTGAAAAACATCTGTGAGATATTAGTTTAATTAACTCAATATAAATCTTCATCTCTTGAAATTGTAAAATGATGAGAATCATAATAAAACTCGATAACACACGGCAGAGTCGGAGTTGGAATTGGAATTGACGTTTTCAACTTCGCAGTTCACTAGGTATCGAACAAAAATATCATTAATTTTTATTATAATAAAAGTTCTCGCCCAACTACTTATATCTCTTTAATTATATTACATTGTAAACATTATTAATCTAAAATACGATATCTTAATTTTCTTTAGGAAATCCACCATGAAACAGATATTACTGAAAAAGATCTTCAACGTGCATTGTTACCATTAGCAATGGGTAAACCAAGTCAACGCATATTTCTTAAAGAACCCAAAACAAAAGACATACAACCAAGTGATAAATTTATTGTTAATGACTGTTTTACATCAAAACTATATCGTGTAAAAATAAATCCTATAACAGCTAAAACTGAAAGTGATCCTGAACGACAAGAAACTCGAAATAAAGTTGAAGATGATCGAAAACATGAGATTGATGCAGCTATTGTACGTACAATGAAAACAAGAAAACAAATGCCACATACACAATTAGTTGCTGAAGTAAGAAATTATTATTATCTATATATTTATAAATAAAAATTTAAATTATGATTAATTTAGGTAACTCATCAGTTAAAAGCACGTTTTATGCCTAGTCCTGGTTTTATTAAAAAACGAATTGAAAGTTTAATTGAACGAGATTATTTATCACGATTATCAGACGACAGGTAAATCTATATCTAAATCTAAATCTATATATTTTTATTGATTTCTTTTATTTTATTTTCTAGAAAAATGTATAGTTATGTAGCCTAATTAAACCAACAATCAGTTTTGATGATTCTGTTTTTTTCTTTCTATTCGGATATCATCTATAAGATCATATTCGTTCGTAATTTTTCTTTTCATTGCATCATCCATGACGATATTACCAACAATATTAAACATACACACAGAATTGTCTTCCTTTGTTTCTTTTCTTTTCTTTTTCATTTTGTTCTCTTTATTTTCTTTCTTTTTTTGTCTTCTGTTCTGCCTTTTTTATTTCTTCAAATTTATCTGAGCCTTTTTTTTGTCTCTCAGAAAATATATATATCTGGCTCACGTATGTATGTACACGCGCATGTAACTGTAACTTTAAACAATTCTGAATGAATATCAACAAGAGATTTATAAAACCACAGTAGGTTCTTACACAATTTTATTAGAAGTAACCAAGAATAATATCAGATGTCTATTAGTCTTTCATGAATAATAAGATGTATTGATTCAAATTAAAAATCAGTAGAAAATGATTATCTCAATGACATTTTTCAAATAATACAAATGACTATTTATAAGTCTTTAAGAGAATCAATAGAATAAATTATATCATAAACAAATTTAAGTTTCTCACTTAGATAATCATTGAATTTTTACAATTTGATAGATAAAATTTTTTTTATTTAACATTTTTCCTCTTTTTTTATTTCTATTTAAAAGTACATTTACTTCG
>CAJNOI010000353.1:0-21737 GCA_905250115.1 Adineta steineri | reverse complement strand
TTTCTATTTAAAAGTACATTTACTTCGAAAGAATATGAAGATAATAGAAACTGTAAAAAAAAACGCTTTTTTCTGTTTATAGTAAAGTATCTCGACAGTTTAATGAATATAATATTCATTTTTAGTTTGTTTAGCCTCATCAATACAGCAAGATTATATATGTTTATTATAAAAGAACTGTTAAAAATGAATAAAAACTTAGGAAAATAAGTTGTTAGTATTTTTGTTAGAGTAATATAAATTATTTTGAAGAACTCTATATAGTTTAAAGTTTTTAATGATTGAATAAATGTTATCGTTGAATATTCGTATCAGTTTATAGATAATGAAATATATGAGAATAAGTTGAAAGTTATTTTTAAAATAAAATATAGTTTCTTGTTTGTATATCTATTTTATCAAAGAAAAGCGATTACAGGTGTACGAACTGTTCAGCAACAGTTTCTTGAGGATGTTCTTCTTTCATTGTATTCTGAGTAATTACTAAAGTTCTTCGGCGCTTACGTGACTTAAAATAATCTTTTATAACTGATCGTTTTAACCAAACGAATAATAATAAGGACAGAATACTAATAACACCAAAAATTAAAAATAAACCAGCCAATGATTCAACTGTCATCGCAGCACCGCTATCGTCTGTCTGAGAACAATCACCACCTTCAAACCATTTTGTTCTTAAAGTATCCAAAACACCTTGTTCTCTTAATGATAAGAGATTTACATCTAATTCTTTTGCATAAATCCAGCCTTTTTGATAAACAATACCAAATGCACTTGCATCAAAGTCAGCTCCAACTAAAGTTAAATTACAATAGACATGAGTAGTTGCATATTCTACAGGACCAACATCCATAATTGATGCATCAATGACTCCACTTAATAATTTATCATACGCTTCTGTGATAGATGTTAACGAATAAAAATTTCGACTACCACTGGATACTTCTTGTAAATAATAATCTTCCATAGCTGAACCGACAAGGATACCAATACGACTAAATGGTATCTTACCATTTTTAATATCATCGATTCCACTAACGACAGTTTGTGATTTTTGTATTGTTAAATCCGATGCTAAGTTAGCTGTATAAGCTGCCAGTAATATTAAACTTAAAATATATAAGCCAATAGTTAATAATCGACCAGCAGCTGTTGTAACATTAAAATCCGGTGCACATGCCATTATGGTGGCCATCGAATACCATGTAGACATTGCACTCGCAGATATAACTGATCGATCTTGTAATGCTTCATTATATGGGCGTTCTATTAAAAAGATTAAAATACTTGCATATATAACAGTACCTAAAATAGTTAACCAAAGAGTACGTGAAAATGGTTTTAAAAATGCCAACCAATCTATATTAACACTAGGTGCTTCTCGTATAATAATACGTAATGAATCATCAAATATTGAAGCTGAAAAATCAACTAATTCTTCTCGTGCGGAGGTAACTGTTACATCAGCTACTACCATATCGTACATTCCATTTGCTATTGCATAAATTAAATCATCGTAGGTATTATTTGATGGAACTAATATAATTTGTGGAATAAAACTCATATTAGCTTGTAACAGGGTAATAAGATCAGGCATATATCCAGTGTATGTTGTTGTTGTATTTCCAGATGAATCATTAGTTTGTGTGACTATTGTAAATGGTGTGACTTCATAAATAGCAATGCGAAATGTGACACCTGAAGCAGATGCACTGTCACCAGGAAGTGTCAAAGTATTTCCAGGCCACAAAATTACACTTGTTGATGTATATAATGTCCAAATCTGTGAATTTGACCATGACATTACTGGTACATATTGAAGATTATTTGAAGCACTCTGAACATTTTTTAAAATAAAATATGTGCCATTAACTCGATTTGTTGTATTAGTACTAAATTGGATAGGGCCTGTTACACCAAGGAATGTATTTGAATTAATTATATTCAATAAATTATCAGTATTGAGAAAAGTTTTATCAAAACAAAATGTATCATTTGTAAATGATATGCATGAGGATGAACTATTAGTGGATACATTTGAACAAAGTTGTACTAATGCTTGAATTAAAGTCCAAGTTGCATCAAATGCAAACAATGCAGTATAATCAACATTTGTACTTCCAGGAAATGATTCAGGTTCATACGTTTGCCAAATCTTATATGCATCATTTAATAATGTTGTATTTATTGATGCATTTATAACATTGCCAACAACAGCTTCCATGGTGAACATTCCAATTAAGTTTGGATACCATTCTGGGTCAAATGAATTTAATTCAATATCTCCACTTAATATCCATGTAAAACTTGGACCAAGTACACCTAAATTAAGTGCACTTTGTAAAATTAAAGTTGTATAATCTGGTTGAGCCCATAAGAGAACTATTCGTGATGGATTGTTAATTAAAAGAGATTTTAAATCACCTCGAATACTAAGTGTTGCAATATTAAACATGATCGTTTCTGTAATCGTTAAATTATAATTATCAAATACATCAGATATTGCTTGTTCAAAGCCTTCTCCAAATGCATCATTTTGATAGATAACTATACATGATGTCCAATTAAATCGAACAAATAACTGACCAATAGCTAATGCAGCTGTATCATCTGCAGGAATGGTACGATAATAAGTAGGATAAGCACTTCGATCAGATAATTCAGGATCAGTTGAAGAATGTGATATAACAGGAATGCCTATTGATGCACCAAAAGGAGCGATAACTAGAGATTCTCTTGAAAGATATGGTCCCACAATACCAACGATGTTTGACTTCGATGTCATCTGACAAGTACTTCGAAGATCATGCATAATATCACCATCAGTTGTTATAGATTGCCATCCAATAAATTCTCCTTCAATTGTTATATTGTATTGTTGAGCAAGTATTGTTGCTGATTTAAACATTGCAAGAGCATGAGTGTACTCTGATAAAGAATCAGATCCATTTGGTGTATTATAAAAAAGACTCAATAATTGTATATTTGATGTATTCAAAGAAGGCCAATTTGTTCTTACATACAAAACATTAAATTGTCCAAGTATATAATACAGCCATAAATATCGAAAAATCGGCAAAGATGCCATTTATTAGGAAATAGAAATCTGAAAATAATAATTGAATCAAATTTGTTCGATGATTCTAAATTCATCATTACTAATAAAAAAATGAACTGAAAAGATATTGGTAATGTTCTCAAAACATTTAAAATAAATCTAACTAATGCATGTCTAGGAGAGTATGATAAAAAACAACTGTAAAATAGACGAATTTTTCTTCGTACAAAAGATTAATACATTTTGAAACGTTTTCGTGGACGAAAAATAATTTTTATATAAGAAAATTTCAATTTTCTTTTGCACTAACTAAACTCAAGGAGTTACATCTTTTTAATGATCGTCATTTGCCAACCATCGCTAATTATACCATGTAAAATATAATCAAAAAAGTATATCTTGTTTTTTATATGATGATGATGATGTACATTAATACTATTTACCTGTGCGCATTCAGTCATTAAGAGATTTTAATTAAAGATATTGCACCTAATTTACGAACATTGATTATAAACCTCTTATAAGATCCTGCCGACTACTTGAAAAATATTCATCAATTCTGATTCTATTTTAAAAAAATGTTGAAACAGAACTTTTTTTAATTGAATTCATTATTCTCTACGTTTGTAATATATATTCTATGCATTTCTACCACTATTTATTTTCATAAAATAGTAAAATATATTATAGATTGACACTTTTTGTATTATTTAATTTACCTGCGTAATTTCCTATCTATCTCATTTATCATTAATAATACATTTATGATAAAGTATGTTCGTACTTTAACAAATTTTTATGAAGAAAATCGATTTTTGTTTACTCAGTACATCCGAATTTCGATGAAAGTAATATTTATACAGAGGATGTCAAAATTATAGGCCTCCTCCTATGTTATATATATAAACTAATATAATATTTGATCAATCTTGTACTGACCAACTTAAATGATTATAACACCAGTTAAGTTGAGCAGGTCTTTGTGTCGGGGTTATTCGAAGTTTCTGTCATGCAATATAAGAAATTGTCAAGTCTTGATGTATGATCAAGAAGAAAAATGCAAGATGAAATAATAGTTTATTTCAACTACGCAAAAGAAGAGAGAACATCAAGAGAAAGGGGTTTAGGACACTTGCTCACCGGACAGTTGCTCGCCGGACAGTTGCGCGCGGACATTTACTCGCCGGACAGTTGCTCGCTAGGACAATTGCTCGCTAGGACATTTGCTCGTATGGACAGTTACTCGTATGGACACTTGCTCGTCGGACAGTTGCTCGCTAGGACATTTGATCGCCAAAAAGTGTTTCGAGTTAAATACATAAATAAGACAAAGATATTATTAAGTGACAAGAAATATTAAGTGAACAAGAAAACAAGAAAACAAAAAAAAATCTACATAGATAATAAACGTCCAATGTGTTTCAGTTGATCCTGAACATTTGGATGTGGATTTTGAACTAAATTGTATAATCGTGTGTTCAATGATTCATTTTGTCGCTTTCGTGGTTGGCGACCAGCCATAGCATTAATAATATCCGAATGTATATTATTCTCTTCTTTAATTAATTTATCCATAAATGTCCACAAGTTTGGATGAGTACATTGAAATGCACAGTTTAGTTTTCTATGCCATGCTTCTATATTATTATTGGTACGATGCATATTATTCTTTACACGTTCCGTCATATTCCAAAAATGAACAGGAAATGTTGCTACACGTCTTGAACGTCCACGAAGTCGCCCAATATAATTATCTTCTATATAATCAAGAACTATTTGATACTCGTCATCAAGATACGTACATAAATGATTAAAACCATTAATAACTTCATTAGGTTCAAGAAATGATAAAGCTAATATCTGGTGAATATTATCTGCAAATGTAAGATCTGTTTCGTAGTTTTTTTTTAAACCATTATTCTAAAAACAAAAGTGTAAAAAAATGTTAAGCTATGTAGAATAGACTTACTTGTAAAAAACGTTGAACACTCTGACTTAGATGAAAAAAACATCCGCTAAGTTCGACTATAGGAAAACGACCAGTAATCATATTCATTGCTGCTTTTTCGAAGTCCATCATCAATCGCTGAGGAGACCATGCTGGAACTAATTTCATTATGTCATTTATCATTTTTGTGTAAATTTTACCACTTTTACCAGGTAAAAGAACAAATAATACTGGAAATATATGATCACGATAAAGAGCATGAATTACGAAGAGTTGAAAAAAAATCTCCGGAACAACTTTAAAAGTTCCATCTATGAAGAAATCCTGTCAACAAAAAAAATTGAATAATTTATTAGTATATCGCAAAAGCTTACCGTGGCATTTTCCATAATGTCTCGTTGTTCATCGGTAAAAAATATTAACATTCGATCAGAATTTGGACCAGTATCATTACGAAGAAATAAGGTATCACGTGTTGTTCGATAATATTTATCCGGAATCACTGGAAAATTAATATCTAATGGTATCGCTGCTGTACTGGTTTCTTCTCGCCATCGACGGACGTTTCTTTTCAGATTATCATTATGTGTTAGTTGGACACGTACTTCATCTCGAACGCCGATATTTGCTTGTGTTAAAATATTATGTGGATTGGTTTGATTTTTTAAAGATTCTTCTCTTAATCGTTCATAATATACTCGAATCAATCCAGAACGTTGATTTCCAACATGATTTTCATGCTTACCAACGGTTTTATCAAAAATACTGTTTAAATCAGTATGTAATCTTCCACGACACTTAAATTTTCTGGAATACTCACATTTCCATAATATCTTCTTCGCGTTGCGTTTATCAATAACATAAGAATATCCATCATGAATGAGTAGAGGAGCGTTTTTCGACGTTTTTGAAAGAGTAACAGACATGATTATTTTTTTTATGTGCTTTTCTGTAACTGATATCACTTTTATACGATTAAAATGATTGGGTATCACTAATCATCTTATAAAAATAATGATCATCAATCGTCTATACATAAAGCTAAATTAATTGTCTTATTTTGTTCTGAATTCTATCAATTACAATTGAACGATTATCACATGTGCGATCAAATGTCCTGGCGAGCAACTGTCCGACGAGCAAGTGTCCATACGAGTAACTGTCCATACGAGCAAATGTCCTAGCGAGCAATTGTCCTAGCGAGCAACTGTCCGGCGAGCAAATGTCCGCGCGCAACTGTCCTGCGAGCAACTGTCCTGCGAGCAACTGTCCTGCGAGCAACTGTCCGTTTCCCAAGAGAAAGGTAGTGAAGATGGACAGATAAATAAACACACTAGGAACGCTCGGATATGTGTGTATGTATATATATATAGTGACGTATTAGAATATTTCATAGAACGAAAGGTAATATAATATAGAGAAGAAAAGGAAAAATAAAATGAATGTATACAAAAGTTTCAATGACAATAGCACTACATCACAGAAACCATATCAAAATCTCGAAGACTAATTGTTGAATTTAAATCTGTATAAGCATATTACACGAGATCAATCAAAAAGATTGTATCATCTCGAAGTTGTTAAAATTAAATCAAACTTTTTTGATGACCAGTTAGTTTTAGTAGGTATTCAGCACCAGGTTTCGTAGCCACCGTATCAAATTGATTGAATTTCGAAATAGTCTAACGAATACAACAACGAAAAATATTTAATTCGCAATAAACTCCATGCGTATATGTGTCGTGTATATATTCATGAACATAACTAACATATGGATTCAACTATTTTTAAGTATTTTTTAAAAATATAATATTAATTATTTCTTTATATATAATATAGAGAGCTCTATAATTCTGATATATTTAATAGTTTTATTGTGAATTCTGTAAGATTAAGTTGTTGAATATGACAAAATGAATTAAAATTATATCCACAGTCAGTTAGAAAAACTTTAAATTCGATGTAAACTAACAAGGAGACTTCTTCAGACATCTTCTTTCGATTTGATTGATTATTAATCGAAAGATATTGTTAGGGTTGTAACAGTATCAATACTCACCAATAACTTAATGCACAACAAGACCAATATATAATATTATATTGATATTTATAGCAATGTTTGCGCTCTTCTTTTGAATCCTTTTCATTTAGGGTATTGCCCTTACTACCTTTTCCATGTTTTATACATCATGCGATTTTTTTGCCCTCATTTTGTTTCGTCAGTATTGTCTATTTCTTTTATACTCTTTCGTTCTCTTGGATAGGCGGGTATATAGGTGTGTGCTTTGCTTGATATCAGTGTAATTTTTGATACGGAGAAATATAATAATGCGCAATACTTCAAATTAGAATGAATCATACGAACAGGACAAACATCGTTACAATACTGTTTCATTCTTAGTGAGCAGGACTATAAACAAACCTGTTAAGCTCGCATAAGACACTTTCGAATAGCATCAGATGTTGATAGTCATAGATTTGAATGTTTCTTTTGACTTATCTATAGTCCTGCTTATCCTTTCAAAGACTCATATATCGTTCTATTCTTAATTCTAACTAAAAATTGATATTCTTCAAAACTCAGAATCGAATATTTAGTAGAATCTAAATTAATGATAAATATAAGAAAATAGCATTATATTATCTATAAGTTAAATAATAACAATAAACTTTTCAATGATAATATTTTGGAAATTCTTTTAATAATAAGTGATTTGATAATATCACAGCCAATATTTCTAGTAGTAACTCAATAAATTCTATTTAAGTATATTAACAAACTATCAATAAAAGCAAAATTAACTTAAATTTCAATGTGCCTACATTTCATATTCTTGATAGAAATTTTTATAGTCGATCTGATCGTTCATAATGCTCACAATTGATCAGTTGACATGATAAATGTCAAACGAAATAAATTTTATTCATGCATAGGATTTAATATAACAATGAAGGATATCAAAAGTATTATAATCACAAAAATAAACAGCAGAAAAACATCTTGTTTTTTTATTATGAAGTCTAATGACTGAATCTACTACAATCATCTTCCTTCTATTATTTTCTCATAACAGAAGCATGTATTTATTGATCCATATCGGCACAAATTAATACCTGGATAATTTGCATGCTTTACTGCTCCTTCACTTCAATGTTTATTGTGTATTATCAACCGAAACGATTCAATGTAAAGAAAAAAAAAGGAAAAGGCACAAGTTAAGGTATAGACGATTAAATCATAGTCGCTCACCTTGCATTGTTAATCAAAAGTATGCATGCATGCATGATTGCTTAGTCTACCTTTCGTAGTCTTTTTCTTATTAGACAAATAAATACGATATTCTTTTCATTTATTTCGATACAATTATTAAATCATTGATTTTAGAAAAATGGCTTCATCTACGACTATTACTAATCCAATCACATTATCATCGAATGATAAAGAAAAATTAGATAAATTAGTGAAAGATTTAAGTAAAATTGAATGGGAAAATGGTGAATATTATTTTCATAATTTTGTTGATTATTATCAATTACCACAAATAATACGTGTTGAACAAACATGGAATACAAATTTGATTAAAAATCAATGGCTGTATTTACAAGCATTATTTGATCGTTATTTAATTATTGCTTCACCATTATCATCATCAAATAAAAGTAAAAGTTCAAAGCAAAAATATCTTATACCAGATTGGTTTCAAGGGGAATGTCGTATTCTATCAAAAAATCCTACACTTAAAAAACGTTGGTGGATATTTCAAGGTACATTTGAATTATATCGATTTGATTTACCACGTGCAATAAAAGTTCTTTCTGATACACCAGCACATATACGAAAAAAAGAGGCATCATCAACACATGAATGGGATAAAATTGTATTACGAAAAAATGCGCGTCTTAATGTTATACGTCGTGAACAATATCAATCACGTATGAAAAATGATAAAGGTGATTTACTTGCTAGTGAACCAAAAGACGCATTTATACTTCAAGATCCATTGAGTGGTCATGAATTTATTTTACCACCTGGTGTACCTTTACGTTTTGCAACATTAATTGAAGATAATGAATTACATTCAGAATATAAAAGTCATAGTGGAACATTTACATTTCCAGAAATTATGATGCGTTATGAATTTCCACTTGATGTAGAAATAACAACACATTTACCAGTTGATTTACCTGAATTTAAATCCCAACTTAGATTAGAAAAATTTTGTGTTGCAAAATCTGTTCTAGCATTCAGTTTTGGTCAAGGTCAATCACAATTAATTGATCTTTCACCATTAACACAATTTACATTACATTGTGCTAAGTATAAATTAAAGCCAAAAATTTGAAAAATATATATTTCTATTGATTATTGTAGATGTTTAACATATGGATTACCACGTGATGAAGACACACCTACTAAACCAACTGGTAAAAAAGATGAAAAATTTGATGAAAAAGAATATCAACGATATGAAGATATAAGAAGTAAAATGAATGCTGTTTTTGATGATGCAGCAGAAATTTTCAAGAGTAAAATTCAGATAGCTACGGATGAAGAGGTATAGAAAATTTATTTAATTTTGATTTGAACTTTTTGCTTTTATTCTATAAATCATAGCTTGATTGTATTGAAACAGTTTTTGAAATAAGCATAAAGATGAAAACTGAAGATGATCAACCGGCTGAAACTACTTATTTAACATTGGATGAAGCAATTAAAGTTGTTAAACAACCTAAAGATGACATTCCATTTCCTAAAGCACAACCAAAACGATTTACTGTTCATGCTAGTGCTGATCCAAGTAAGCAACATTTTTAATTTTAGTTATTTATTTATTTAAATAATATATTTTTATACTTCAGGTAATCCATATAATGAAGTTATTGACTATGAAGATATGGATGCTTTAAATAAAAGTGTCGATGGAAAGGCATATGATGAACGAAAATCTAACGCTGCAAGAAGCCTATCAAGATCAAAAAGAACATCGCGGGATAAACCTCAACAACCAACAAATCAATCTAAAAAACGTCCAGCTCTTGTTGTTCAACAGCTACCACCACCAATGCTTTTACCACCGTAAAAATTTCTATTTCTTATTTAATATAAATGTATATTAATTCAATATTTTTATTTATTATAGTGAAACATTCGAAAAAACTGTTAAAGCCATTCCAGATAAACTCTATACTGATTTTATTCCTGCATCAGCTACTTCAAAGTATGAATATTGATTCTATATCAATAGATTATAATATTTTTTTTTGTCTTCTTTTCAATAGGAAAGCGGATAAACCACCAAAAGCAGACAGACCACCAAAATCGGATAGCAAAGAGAAATCATCAAGAAAAGCTCGCAAATAATTTTGCGACACATCACTTATTACTAAACTAACATTAATTTCATTTTATAGTTTTTTATTACAGAAAAAAAAATGAAAAAAGTTTAAATAAATAGACAATATTTAAAATTGATCATTTGAATTAAGTGTTGCTAAACGACGTGGAACAATACACATTGAAGATTGAGATGATTTAGCTAGAGATTTTAATTTTACATCTCGACGTGGTTCAAGTCGAGGAAGTGATTCAGAAGATTTAAATGGTATTCGAAATCTGGATACCCATGTATTCTATAAAGGTTAAATTAAATTTAGTATTTTTCTATATATAAATTAAAGATACAACTTCATCATAACATAAATCAGTGAATTCATATGAATTAATATCACTGACTATTTCTCTTGTTGATATTTGATTCGAATGAGATTTTGATGTTATTGAATGAACATATGTTATATTAATCTTTTATTATAAAATCATAAATAAAAATAAAAGAAAATAATTTCCTACTTGATTTAATTTAGTTTGTAAGAAAAAATGTTTTTTTCGAAGAATAAACTAAAATAAAAAATTTTATTTTATTCGATTGAATAGATTTATTATAAACTATACTAGAAAAATACAATATGCTAAACATTGGTTACTTATTTGAATTGCTTTAGAAATTGTTACTTGAGGATTTGGTAAAATATTGAGAATATTTAATAAAATCGTAATTGCATTAATTAAAAACCTATTTAAATTATAAGAAAAAGATAAGAAGAAAAATAAATAATTTTTTTACCAAAAAGAAAAAATATAGAAAAAATAAAATTTCTTATTAGAATTTTTAATTGTAAATAAAAGAGATATAATATACCAGATATAAACTAATAAATACAGAATTATTTGAATATAATCACATATAGGAAATATTTTTTCATTAATAAATATTTGATCAACAAACTTAATAAAAGAAAATAAAATACATTGAATATTAATTCAATTTTTATTCACTTACTATGATCATCATAATAAGAATACTGATCTGCACACTTAGATATAATAGAATAATTAATATTATTTCAGTAATAACTCTGTTTCTCAATTGAATTTTTACAATTAAATAACCTTTTGAACAAAGTATTAAAATAAATAGAAATAATATTTCTGCAATTAAAACAACAAAATGAGCAAGAAATATTAATAATCGAAATGTAAATACATCCATATATCCTGTTAAAGCAAACATAAGAGTATCAATAAAACTTATTAAACAATATATCCATGAACATAATATTGAACTACAATATAATTTCATTAGAAAAAAAGATTTATATTTTGATAAATCTAAATAAAAAACAAAAATATTTGAAATTTCTTCTTCATTATAAATTCAGATAAAAAAAAACTTACAAATATATCTAAGAATGATTAATAAAATTATAGTATACATTATTGTACTAGCAATAAATAATTCTAGTAACCCTGTAGAAAAAAAGATTAATTTGTAAAAACTAAAGTGTTTTTATTACCTTGTTCATCATTAGAAAAATGTTTTGTAAATAAATCATTTCCATTTGTTAAAATTAATTTATATGTAAGAAAGAAATTCTATTTGATATTAATAGTTAAAGATAAAGTGAGAAAGAAAATTAAATTTATATATTTACAGTTGTATTAATAGTTGAATTACAAGTACTTAGAATAAAATATATTCGATCAGTAGATGTAAAAGATGATGATAATATCCATAAATTTGTTTCATTTTCAGATTGTTTTAGTATTAATTCTTTTTTTAAACAAACTTTTGATAGATCATTCTTTATTTCGATCCAGTCTTGTTGGTTTAATATAAAAAATTTGAAAATATTATCAAATACCTGAAATCATTCTCTCTTTTTTTCAAAAATAAACTCAAATTTTAACAAAACCCTTACATATAAATTTATATCAATATGTCCATAAATTGGATGAAAATAAAATTTTGTTAAATATAACCAACTCTAAATATTAGTAATAAAAAATATGAAATATTTTTGCTTTTATTTACTTACAATATTTGTATCGATAGAATGAGATATGATTTTACTTGAAATTTTATTTAATAAATAAACTATAATTATGAATAATACCGAGAAAAAGTTCATTGCTTTTTTTTTGTTTAAGTTTTTTTTTAAGGAAAGAAATGATTGATAGACAACATCGGTGCCGATGCATACAACGAGTTTGTTCTCTCGGCATTTTTTCTTTTGTTATATAACGTAAAAGAAGAAAAAAAAGTAAAGAACGAACATATAAAAAGATAAAAATTCTATGATTTTCACGGTATATAGTATACATCCGAAGTTCATTAGTTGACATGCAAATTGTCAATTTAAATATTTCATATTAAAAATATCGATTAACTTTGATATTATGGTGAAGTCAAGATGAGTTATAGATTGATTCATTACTTTTAATCAGATATTGATTAAAGTTACGAATCTTAACTATTAGAATAAAATCATATTTTATTTAGTTATTCATATTTCAATTAATACTCATTTAAAGTATTTATAGTATATTATTATTCAGAAGAAGTAGGACCGATAATGGCTGACACACATTTTCTTGTTATGAAAGAAGAAAACGATTGCTCTATTCTGTGCACCATTAGAGTAAAAGGCAGATAACATATTCGAATATAATCAAGTATTTGTATAAAAAACTTGTAATTATGACAGCGATCAATAGGCTACCCTTACATGGAGTTAAAATTCTAGATTTAACACGTGTTTTAGCCGGTAAGGAATCTGTAGAATTGTTATATTTTATTTTAATGATTAATCGTATGATTTATTAAGGACCTTTTGCTAGCATGGTATTAGCTGATTATGGAGCAGATGTAATTAAAGTTGAAAAACCAGGTAATTAAAGAAAAAATATCTTTGATTTGTTCTATTCATTATACGTGTTAAATGTACACTTTAAAGGACAAGGTGATGATACACGAACATGGGGACCGCCTTATGTTGAAGATCAAAGTGCATATTTCTTAAGTATTAATCGAAATAAACGAAGTATTGCTATCGATATGAGTCGTCAACAAGGTCAAACAATAATTCGTGAAGTATTCATATTTAACTATAGTTTAAAAAAATAAATTAACTATAATGATTATAATAGCTTGCTAAGAAAAGCGATGTTTTAATTGAAAATTATTTACCTGGACAATTAAAAAAATTTGGTTTGGAATATCAAGATCTTCGATCGATTAATGATAGGCTTATTTATTGTTCAATAACAGGTTTTTTGAAAAAAAAAAAAAAAGTTATATTTTTATTAATAGTTAAATATTATATATATATATATATAAGGATATGGAAGTCATGGACCATATTCAAACAGACCAGGTTATGATTTAGTTATTCAAGCATTAGGTGGAATGATGAGTATTACAGGAAGTTCGGTATGATTTATTTTTTTCAAATAATTGTATTATGTTGTCAATATATAAATAAAAAGTGCGTAGGAACCTGTTAAAGTTGGTGTTGCTGTTATTGATTTAGCTACTGGTTTATCAAGTGTTGGAGCTATTACAGCTGCTTTATATCAACGTGAAAAAATTGGAAAAGGAACAAAAATAGAATGTTCATTACTTGAAACTCAAGTAGAAATATATATATGAAGACATTTGTATACTAAAAAGAATATGTTTTGTCTTTGTTAAGCTTTCTCTTCTTTCACATATTGGTGCTAATTATTTAAATGCTGGTTGGGAAGCTCAACGTCATGGTACAGCTCATGCATCTATTGTTCCTTATCAAGCATTTACCTGTCAAGATGGCGAACGAATAGTTGTAGCAGCTGCAAATGATCAATTTTTTAAAGAACTTTGCAAAGTATGTTGACTTATTTTTTTAAAAATAATTAGTATAATTTTCTTCTCTATATGTAGATTATTAATTTACAAGAACTTGTAACGAATGATCTATTTAGAAGTAATAAATTTCGTGTAACAAATCGAGTACAATTGATTTCTATTTTATCAAAAAAGTAAAAGATTATTTTATTTATCGAAATTAATTATTTGAGAATAATTTAGATTTATGGAAAAACCATTAACCGAATGGCTGGCACTGTTTCAAAAGTCAAATAAAGTTCCATATGGTCCTATCAATGATATGAAAGGTGTTTTTGAAAATGAACAAGTTAGTTCATTTTGAAAATAACAACAAAAAATGATTATTTGTAAATAATGCAGGTCACTTTTCAAAAACAAGTTCTTGAAATGAAAAATCCAAATCGAACAAAATCCATTCGTGTTGTTGGTAGTTATAAAATACTTTTCTAATTATTCATAAGTTTGAAAAATACTCTTTCTTAAATTATTAATTTAGGTCCATCAGTAAATTTTGAAAATATCGAAAAATCTTCTATGCTTCGTCATGCTGCACCATTACTTGGTGAACATACTCGATCTATTCTTCAAACTGAACTTAATTATACAAATGAACAACTTGATAAACTTATTCATGAGAAAATTATTCAATAATTTCATTTCGTATTCGTATATCTATTTTTCAAAGTACGAAAAAAAAGAGAGAGAAAAAAAATATCTATATATATATAATAGAAAATCAAACTCGATATAAGTGAATTTTTTCTTCTCGAAGAACCAAAAAAAATGGAGAAAAAGAAACTATACATAATGACATAAGTATGAAAATCAATCTTATACATATTAGTTATCGATGTAAGGTAAGGAAGATATAATAAACAAAGCATTTGGCTTCGTTTTTGTTCTATTTACATATGATATACAAAATCGAAAAAGAAAACACTATCACACAAGACAAAAAAGAAAAAAAAGGAAGAAAACGAAGAATAGTTGTCATTCTTTAGCATTTCGATTCATCATTTTGGTTTTCACTGATATGTTCTAAATCTTCATATTCACCATGTTTATATTTATGTCGTAACTAAATGAGAAATAAATTAATCAGTTATGAATCAAATTAGATATCAAAAAATAGTTTTACTTCATGCATAAATAAACATGATACATTCATATCTAATTGTGCAGCACCTGGTAAACCTTGTATAGGTGTTAATGAACTCATAAATGAATGTGGATCAGTTGTGTCAAACATTTGTGTTTGAATTCTAAAATATTTTAAATATGTATGGTTTTTTTTGTAATATAATTGATTTTACTTTGAAAGAACACCAAATTGTGCTAAACTTCGATAAGGTAAATCAGCTTTTGAAACTCCACCATTTAGAAAACTATTTTGTACTATTGAAGTATTTGGTTGAACTGATACAGTTGTATGTAGTGGAGGATAGAAACTTGTATTAATCAATGTTTTTGATACTGTCGAACGATTATTTACTGAAGTTGTTGCTAAAATAGATTTTTTAAAATAATTTAAAATGTTTTTTTTGTGAAGTAAGATTTACATAGTGGATCACTATAAAAACTTCTGTGAGCTTGAAGATCTTGCATTTCATTCATAGATTGTTGAAGTATTGATGATGCATGCATATTTTCAACAGCTATTCATTATTAAACAAAAAGAAAATAATAATGATATTTTAATAATTCATAAAACAAAAATTCAAACCTCGTTCTTGAATTTTTTCTAAATAAACTTCACATTCTTTAGGCATTTGCCAATTTGGATTTGTATGATGAAAATGCATTAATGATAATTCAAGTTTGCCATCATTAGTTATTCCACCATCAGTACTAACCTCTGATTTTGGACGTATTGGTGCAAACCACTGACGAAAGAGAGAAGAAGAAAAACCAAATAGTTTTCATTGTCAAATATGATATAAAAATATACTTTCAAATCTCCATGTTTTGCTACATCTAATTGAGCAAAACTACAAACATCACCAACACCTTGTACATCAACTGTAAAATTTCGTAAGAAATCTATAATTTGTAAAGATTTACGACGTAATTGGAAGCATAAGATAAGTGGTGTTACAAATGCACTAAGAAGTTCTTCGAGAAAATAAACCTTAAATTTAGAAAAAAAAGACAATATAATTTCATATATGTAGGATTAATAATAAATTAACAACAAGTGCTGTGATTTTCGTCGTTAATCACAACATATAATAAGTTCTACTAGCAAAATAGATATATAGATATACTCTCTTTCTGATAGATTGAAATCTATAGAAAAGATAACATACATATTTCAATTGAAACATTTGTCCAAATTCAGCTTGAACATAATCTGTATGTGCATGATCTTTCCATGAATCTGGTTGATAATGAACTTGTGCAAGAACAAGTTGTAACATTTGTTCAGGATCAAAGACTGCATGCTAGATAGAAATATAAATAGATAATTGAATAATAAATCATGATTTACTTACTTCATCAGGTATTAATGATCGACAAACACCAACAATGACACCAAGACAAGTTATTGTTGTTAGCATATGTTCAACAGTAAGAACATCTTCATCATAAACTGTTAATAAGATTAAAACAGCTAATATAGCACCAGTCGTAAAGCTTATAAATCTAACAAAAAAAATATGTAGAAATTTTCAATAGGAAAAATAAATCTAAGTTTTTTGTTATTTTACTTTGCCAATTCTACAATACTATAGTTAACAAATGAATTCATATAACTAATCGCTGGTTTATAACCACGATTTAAACGTTGATTAAGTGAATGATCAAGTTCATTAAAATGTCGTAAATAAAGTCGTCCATAATTACTCCAACAACGATTACCTAATACACCTGGTTCACGTCTTACAAGCTTTCAGATAAAAAAAAACATAATTAATTTTTTTTTAAATTATTTCATTTCATAAATATTTACTTCGGTGTAACCATAGAATAAATTCAATACTTGCCAAATAAATATAAATGGTGATAAAAGTAAATTCGCTAGACCATAGAGTAATATGAAATTTGATAGTCTAAATATATTCTTCAGTCTACAAAAGATAAATATTTCAATGATGAATTTACTGTTGTGATAATTTTTCACGTTGACTATAGATTTTATATTCTTGTCGTAAATGCCATCGTTGATCAAATGGTGCATATGGACCCCCTAGATAATCACAATAATATTTTCGATAGTTTATAAAAAATTTTAAACATATTAATAATCCAGTATTAATATTATTTCATAATATAAATTAAAAATACTTACAAAATAGTAATAAACGTAGATTAAATTTAAAACCGGTTGTAAATGATATTCTAAAACCATAATGTGTAATTGGAAAAAAATATAAGCTAATAAATAACTTACATATTACCAAAGATTGGTAAATGTATTCTTGGTGGTAAGATTCCTTTATTAACTAAAGCAACTTCATAATTTTTAAAGCGTAATAATCGATTATGAATATCTAATTCAGTTAAATTTGATTTATGTATACATAAATGATGTGTTCGTTGAGCTATTAATAATCGTTGTTGAACTTCATGCCAAGTCATATTTGATAGATCATTCTAAATATAGCGAAATAAATTAATAGTTTTTTTCTTGCTCCTTCTTCTTATTTACCGGTTTAATATCTAATGCTTGAGCATAAAATGCACGAATATTAAAATATGAAAGAAGATTATAGAGAGAACGCGTTAAACGATAAAGCCAATAGATGATTGAAAGTATTATACATAGATTTGTTAATAGATGCATACTAAGTGAAATAAAAATAATTCAATTGAATAACTATGTAATTAAAAATTTACTTATGAAGACATTGTTTAGGTGATTGAATAACTTCATTAAAATGTATTTTATGTGTTATGTTTCTTGCTGACGGTGTTGAACGAAATAGAAGTGGATAATCAATACATTGAACAATTAAAACAGTAAATGATACAATAAATACAAATTGTCTATTAGGAAATATTTCTTAGTTTTTTTTTGTTTTAGAATTTCAATAACTTACACAAGACCAAATATTTCCGAAAGCACTATACAAAAAAATCCATGTCGTTGATGATATTCGTATACACGTACGAAAAATTCATCGAGATCTTTTTGATGACTCCATTTTGATTCTTAAAAATAAATAAATATATATATATAGAAATGTCGTTAACAAAATAATTTTCATACGTTTTTCATTATTATTTTGATCTTCTTGTGTATCAAATTGTATAAATGGTAATAAAGTTGGATCTTGTCCTTCTGGATCATCGTTCTCTTCACCAGCAAGAGCTCGATAATCCATTTTTAAGAACTGTTCTTTATATAAGTTTCTTTTTTTAAATTATCTAAAAGAATATCAAAACTTAACATTAGAGATTATTTCTTTTTATATCTCTATTTTAACAAAAGATAATTAAGTCCGAAATGCTCGTCTTTTAGATCGTTCAGAAACTATTAAATCATCTTTAATTTTTGTAGATTCATCTTCAATAACTTCACCAGTTACCGGAAATAAATCACCGGGTTCAGCATGATGTGATAAACGATGAAGGCCACTGAAAACCAAAAATAATAAAACATTGTTTTTCAAAATAAATAGTAAGATTACATACGTTCCATGTTTATTTTTTGATATAGGTACATTTACATATTGTCCATTTGGACAACAAAGACGAACATGCTGATGATGTTTACGATCAATAATAGGTTCAATAATACGTGGCCATGTTCCATAAATGTCTGAAAATTAAAAAAAGTAGATAAACAAAAAAATTCTTTTTATGTTACCATTTTGATTTCGTTCACTTTTTTTAAGGACAATATAGGACATTTGACCAGTTGTATAATCGGGTATATTCTAAGATAAAAATATAGATTAAAGAATTTAATTGAAAAAATAATATCAAATAAAAGATTTACTCGTTTAACATCAAATATTTGTAATGGTCGATAACGTGTTGATATTCGACATGGAATATTTAATTCTTTTTTTGGACAAACTGACTCATGTGGACACTAAATTTCATCATATAGTGAAAATCTTTCATACACACTAATTACATAGTATGCATATCATTTTATTTACCGGTGAAAAAATATGTCCTGGAGAATTGTGAGTTTTTACTGGTGAATCATCATGTTCTGTTGATGATTCTTCATCATTTATTTCATCGATATTTTCTTTTGTTAATTGATCAGGTACCGCAATACGCTAAAAAGAAATCATTATATTCAATGAGTATATATACATTAGATATCGTCTATACAAAATTTATAGTGCATCTACTGATCTCTTTTCAGTTTCCTTTCCAGCAGATTTATAGTGATAGTGTTTGGTTTTGTCTTCTAGTAAATGGTTATCGTATCAGATTACAAACGTCATTTAATATGTAAGAAGAATTATATAATTCTCCAATATTTTTAGCTAAGAGAAGATGAAGCAATATCGTTTTCTTTTCTTATATAAAGTTAAATTAAACGTATAAATGAAAAAGACAAAAAGGAAAGATATCGATCAGAAAAAAAACTATCAAATTATTATTTACATAATAAGGCACGTGTCTCATGAGAATATATACTACATATCATTACTACTTCACTTCCATACATTATTCTTTTATAATCTTGTTCATTCAATACAAAATTCGTCTCTTATCTAATTATCAGTTTGTTAACTATTGAAGTAGTTCAGAATTTTCATCAATACATACAGATAATAGATTTTCACGTGCTTCATTGATTGCTGAATAACCATGAATAGTACCACGTTCAACTAGAATCTAAAATGACATTATTATAGAACATAAAATCCCTTTTTTTCTCTTTAAATATTTACTAAAAAACCATTAGGTTTAACATTATACCATAATGATCGAAGAACTTTTAAACGTTCAAAACGATTTTCAAATTCAAATAAAGTATGATCAGCAATAACTAAATCAAATACATTCTTAAAAACAAAAACTTTATTCGATATTTTTCAAATATATATATATATATTAAAAGATTTTATATACATACTTCACGTCCATGTGGCATAAATTGTCGGTAGACAACACCATTAACCATCGGTGCTTTATTTTCCTGTCCACCTTGCAGAATTAATTGTGAAAGTTTATTCATTTCACGTGATTTATCAACATTAAGAATTTCAGCAAATGTTTTTTTACCCCAAACATGCATTGCTGCCCTTTACATAATAATTAAAATTAAAACGTAATAAATAATATATTTACCACATTGCAGAACCAGTCCCTGATCCGAAATCTAATAATCGAACAGGTTGAAAATTTCGTTCTCTTTGTTTAATCTAAATAATTTTTCAAAATATATTTCAAATTAAATCTATTCAATTCAACAAACTTCATTCAAAATTTGTACGAGCATTGCATAATGTGAAGCAAAATTAGTTGCTAGATATATTTTCGATTTATATTCATCGAATCTAAAATAAAACAAACTAATAAAATTATTTGATATATAGAATATTACGTTAATGATTGCCAATGATATATTGATGTTTTTAAACGTTTTACTAATTCACGTTGTCGTCCAAGATTTAATTGTTCACGTTGTTCAGGACTCATAGCTAACGTATTTATTGGTGCTAAAAGAAACGAAGATAAAAACAAAAAATTCGAAAATAAAATTTACGTTCAGTCTGCATTAGATTTTGTATAACATTTTGTGCTATTGTTTGTAATTCACGTTGTTCAATTGGTAAACGTCTTTCGGCTAAATGATCTTCAAGTAATTTTATATCAGCTTTCAAACGTTGTGGTTCAATATCTATTAAAGAAAAAGGACAAGAGTTTTTTTATTTCTATAAATAATGAAAAAGAAATCGATTTACCAGATAGAATTGTATTAATAGTTTCTTCAAGTTTTTTTGGTAGTTCGCTTTTATGATGAAATTTTCCTTTATGTTCTTTGAAAAAAGCTAATTTTCGATTATCAGATTTTAATTGTTCATTAACTTCAGGATCAAGTTCAAGTCGAACATTACGTGGAAGAGTTTGAACAAACTATAAAAAGTTTATTTATTATAGTTTTGAAAGAGGAAAAACCGAAGAAATAACTCACACGACGTGAGAAATAATTAATTATTGGAAAATAATTTCGAGATAGCATTATCTAAAAGACATATTGTCTATTGCAAATTTTACTGTAAATAAAAGAAAAAAAAATTGAAGATCAACAAAAAAAAAAAGAGAGAATGTTAGAGAAAATATTAATTAAAGTCCAAGTGTTTTTCTAACACTTCGTTTTGCTGTATCATCAAATTTTTCACGATTCTCTCGAAACATTTTTGCAGCATCAACATTTGCTGGACTAGCTTCATTTGGTTCTAGAACAATAATAAATAAATCTATATATATAAAACATTCAATTCTATTTACCAGCTAGTAATGAAACAACAGATAGTAAAATTTTCTCTATACTTTGTACAGGACTCCATCGTTCGGCACTTGTTTCATAGCCCTATAATTAGTAAGAATAACT